>JAODPA010067803.1:3980-33226 GCA_025585075.1 Nepenthes mirabilis | reverse complement strand
GGTAGCTGTGAGACACACGCTTCACACGTGACAACAATAATAATCTGAAATATTAAATAAAAAATATATAAAAATTAAATTTCTTACGCTGAACTGTCCTTTTAAATTTTTTTAAAAAAAAACTTATAGTAAGAGAAGCGTTTTCACGGCGCTACTTGCCCCGAATAGCAGCAGCTAATCTTCTTCTTTGCAGCCACCGGCACAGCGACTTTCTCGTGACTATTAACCTCTGCGGCATCGCTGGTCTCCTTGCGGCGCAGTCGGTTTCGGCGGTTGACTTACTGGTTGAAGGAATAATTTTCGAGTTTGAATCCGAACAACGAGGGCTTCCTGAATCGAGTTTTCTGCCAAATCCAATGCTCGGTTTCGCTGAAATAACTTCGAGCCTGAATTCATCCCTCAAGAGATTCCTTATTGCGTCCCTCACGATAGTATCCGCACCGACTTTTCGGACTCCAAGTACGATTATCAGGTCATCTTTTATTTGATCACCTGCGATTTCGGTAGCCTTCAGATTTGTGAAGAACTCTAGGAGATTGCAGCATAAATTGATCATTCGACAAGTAAATAAACCACTTTTTAAAATATAATGAGGAATCCTGAACCGTATTTTGTAGGTTAGGCCAAACTGCAGGTACATAATCCCACTCGCAAAGTGATTGAGAGGGTTATTTTTTTTACCGAGAGAGAAGAAGAGTCCTCTTTTCCAAATCAAAACCTTTTAATTTTCATATGATTATTATGATTAGTTTCAGT
This sequence comes from Nepenthes mirabilis, assembly GCA_025585075.1. Taxonomy (NCBI): domain Eukaryota; kingdom Viridiplantae; phylum Streptophyta; class Magnoliopsida; order Caryophyllales; family Nepenthaceae; genus Nepenthes; species Nepenthes mirabilis. The sequence goes on along the minus strand of JAODPA010067803.1, from coordinate 32,470 downwards.
GTAAAATTGCTTATTCTTATCATTTATTTTATTTTATCTCACAGCCATTGAATGTTATCTATGATTTAGAGAATGAAACTCTCCTTCCCTGACAAAAGCTAGGGCCTGATTCTTCTATAAAGATAATGCACCGGGTAATCACAGATTTACAGTAGTAGGGATCGAACTCATAACTCAGATAAAATGTCAAATCTCAAATCATCCATTAACTTTTTAACATCCTCAAATGACCATGAGAGTTAATTCAACCATCCATGCGAATAAGCCCACCTAAGAATAAATAAATAAATAAGATATCATAAGCATATTAAGGACAACCTTACAACAATGCTCTTAATATATCCAAAATTAGTAGCTGTTAGCATGAAATCTATGTACAGCCATTTTCCAAAATTCATGCTTGCCTCATCATTCTCGAAAGAGCATAGATGACAATATCGGTGGATATATATTTATATTATGCCCCTTGATATGAATATTTTCTAATATCATGATAATATAGTGATATACTACTGTATTTATCTAAAAAATTATAAGAAGATACGCAATTGAAATAACATAAAAAAATTATCCAATAACATCTTCAGCAGGTCATTATAGTAGAACAATAATATTAATATAATTTAACAAATTATGACAAAATGTGAAAAAATACAAAATATAAGCTAAAATTTTGGAAAAAACGTACCCAAAACGCATCACAAATGTATTCAAAACATGTTCGAATGTGTCAAAATTTTAAAACAATCAGAAAAATTTGGAACTTGTTGGAGCATGTCCGACACATATTAGGGAGTGTTAGAGTGTATCTGCATGTGTCAGGGCGTGTTGGGAGAGTGTCCGTGTTTCTTGGGGCCTGATATTGATATATATTAGCAAATATTTTTATTAGTGTTGCTAACTAATTTGTACCTTGGTAAGTCCTTGGATATCAACTGCTAAACTTTCGGTTGTGCTCTTCTGCAAGTGTAGAGCTACTCTCTCAAGGAGCACACTTTCGGGTCCCCGGAAGTCAGCTCTATCGCCAAAACCGGACTGATCAGCTTTCTGGTCATTTTTCACCATTACTCCTTCACACCACTCTTCAATTAGTTGCTTGAGATAGTAATCGTTTGGTTTGTACCTGCAAATTAGATACTTCAAAATGTACGAAGAATGGATGCAAAACTAATTAAGCACCCTCACTAATGTAAATATCAGTCCATATTATAAGTATAGGTTGATATGTAACAGTATCGAACCCCTCTGATATCGATATTACTCAATATTGCCATAATATTGCGATATATTACCGTATCGGCTAATATGACTCCATCAATTTACAATTTTTAAATTTTTTTTAATATATTTGATATTGATATATATTGTTCAGTATATTCAATATCGATACAGCCACATCCGGTACCGATACTGATATTTTCATCCATAAGTGATGTTATGGTCCTCCTAGTGGGAAGCTTTCTTATCAATTCAATAGCCAGGATTAAAAATTAGGTGAATGAGCAACAAAGATTGAAAAGCCATTCTAATCACCTGATACAATTTTTATTATTTTTTCACTCAACTTTTAATCTTAACGGATAGATAGATATGTGAATATGCCATTTAGGAGGACCTTAATAGCTATCGAACTAGTCATTATGCCTATAATCATAGGGAAGCCATAGAAGTTATAAATCAGATACACACATTTCAATCTGCCTGGTAGAAATAAAGGCAACAATAAAGCAACCCAAGGGCAAAGGAGAATTTTCGAAAGAAATTTAAGATTCTTCTTACGTGTTAAGCTAAGAAGTATTGGCACTTCCCCCCGAGCTAGCGTGTCAGTGTCAAACACAGGGGTAAATACTTCGCTATTTTTCTTTTTGATTCTAACACGTTTTGCATAATTCCGATATTGATATTTTCAATACCGCTATAATATCGTGGTATGTTGTAATATGTATAATATATTACAATATATTGGCCAATACAATTTNTCATTGTCTTCTTCTTCTTTTTTTTCAATATGTGAGGTTTTTCTATTGCCTTACTTGCCTACAAGTTCTTCTTGTATATTTTTTGAGATAATAAAATAATAAATACACATTTTTAGTTGATAATTTAGTACAACATAATGTCATTTACTAATGATATTCTACATCTATGAACAACTTATGAATTTTAATTAGTGTGTTCTTAGAATATGTCCTCATTTAAAAAAAAAAATGTGTCAATATCGTATCTTCCACATCCCATTTTTGGTATCTGTGCTTTCGAGATGTCAAGTATAAATTACAATGATTTATTATAATGTTATGATGATTCAATATTGAAATTGAAGATCATTAAGACAACTTGTTGCAATTTTGATAGATTTTAAACTCTTGACATTTCATACCCAAAACAAACGTTCTTAACAGAGACAAAAGATACTATACTTATTTAGAAATCTCCATAGCCCCAAAGAAGAACTGACTTGGTGGAAGTCCACCTCCTTCGTTTAAGTGATTGAAAAATCGTGAATATAAAAAAAATTTTTATATGAGATGTTTGTAATATCAAATACGATAGATATCTTTTTTTCGAATAGCAATCCAAACATATCTATCTCAATCTTGTGTAAATTTCCTCTTTACCACAGGAAAAAAAAAATATTTTGGTATATAGTAATGATAGAACCAGCTCCAATTGGACCAAATACGGGCTCCCAAGATAACACATGATATATACATATCGGTATTGGCCGTTTCCGATACCTATATCTGTTGATATGTGACAAAAATCACGGCATATGGCATATATCGGCCATTATTTTGAATATAAGCCAATACACCCTTAGTGGCTAACATTCCCTCAAATGATGATTTGCAACAAGAAATTACTTGTGTCCGATAAATCTAACATCAATACTAATCACCCAATACGACTGACATTAATACAAATTTTTTCATTCATGCTTCTTAACGATAAAAAAAAATTCAATCTACCAGAATCTTGGTGGAATGTGTCATTTCTGTGAAGTCACTTTGTGCATCTCCTATTTAAGAGGCTACGTTATAGTTTAAGTGCATTTTACGGATGTTAGTTGCAGTAGTTGGGGAGTGTATGACATGAAGAGTGGTTATCAGCTTCTTGGATAATAGAGAATGTATAGATGACAAGTGAAGGCCTTGCGGATCATAATAAGCTAGGATGAGAGACCACAGAAAAAGGGTGAGGGCATCTGGCATTCAGAATGCTGGACATAGATACAAATATTGATTGATATACATTGGCATCAGGGCTCCCCGATACCGATATTTTTCAATACCGCAGCAACATCGTTATGGATTATCATATCAATGACATATCGCGATATATCAACCAATATTCAAAAGATCAACTGATATAGCCAATATTTGATCGATATATCTGCTGATACGGCTTGTAAGCTTGCAATTCTCATTAGTTTTTTCCTTCTGATATATCCAAAATCAATATGTATTATTTCATACAGCTATGATCAATACTAATACCAATACGATATTTTCATCCATGGCTACTACCACATTATCAAGAAGGTCAATGAAAACTAATTTTTAAAAAAAAAAAAAAAATTAGTTTGGAGATGAAAATAAATGGCAGGACCGCGGAAACTACCCTAAAACGTTTCCACCTCAAACCAGCATGTTAAAGTGATAACTTAATAAAAGAAAATGCAGGCAATCACTCAGGCATACTTACCCTGCTCTCCGCATATCTTGATATATAGCTAAGCATTGTTGAACTTCTTGTAGAGAACCATATCTTTTACGGGCTCTCAAGATAGTGTTATATGTCACCTGAAACAAGCAAGATAAGAATTGTAAGTCTAGCTCAACAATATAGATTGTGGATGAAAATATCGATACCGGTATCGATTCCAATATCGTTCGAGGCTATATCAATATTAAACAATATATATTAGTATTTGATATCAGAGGAAAAAATTTTTGAAAATCGTAAGTTGAAAGAGTCGTATTAGTCAATATATCGTCGATACAACATATCGCAATATTGTCGCAATTTAAAAAAATATCAGTATCTAGAGGCTTAATACTGATATATATTGACCGATATTTTCACCAATACTATAGATGAACAATAACTGTATAGGTCGTAACCATATTAGTATTAGACATATCAAGTAATATGTATCCATATTAGAAATACCTGCCACAACGTTTTTGAGAATCGGACCTATCAAGAAACTATCTGCTAATATTAACCGATATTTTCATTTGGTCAAGATATCGGCAAATATCAACATATTTCATTCTATGCGAGTCAACGCTATCGGAACAAGAAGAGAAGTTCACAAAGTGGAGATGGGCATGTAAATTGTACTTACTGCATAACCATTTTCCCTCCTTGTTCTCTGAACACTGCATAGAAAAGAATATTCCAAAGATATATATCGAAATCGAACCCTTCAATACCGATATTTTTTGATACCATGATAATATCGCGATATCTGTAATATATAAACTAATATTTATTCTCAGAAATTACTTTTATTTCGATATATCCAATATAGCCACGAAAGATACTAATACCGATATTTTTATTTATGCTGAAGAAATCAGAAAAACTAAAAAAAAATGCAGATGTCTTCAGATATCGATACTAATACTGATATTTTCATCCATACCTGTACTTACCAAATTTGGCTGTATGTGATATCTCTTCATTTCAGCAAACAATGAAAAAGCTATCTTCAGATTTCTCCTTTCAACACAAACCTACAAACACACATAACAAAATCCATCAGCCAAAAAAAAAGAAAAACACCAACACAACCCGACACCAATGGACCAGACTTTACGCGCTCTGACCAGGTTTGGGTAAAACCAAGATTTATAATTAGGTTTAGCTATACTGTGCCCCAGCCCAAACTCAACCTAAATATCATATGTATAATACAAAATAGCATATTGATATTCACCTAATTCTAATAAAAACTTAACATTTATATTTCATTTTTGTTTTATATGCTGCATATTCCAGTTTTGGAGTGACACTTATTTGATGAGTTCCATGATACTTGGAGAGCCGTTGAGATTTTTCTGATGATTTTAAAATTCAGAATATTTATATTCTTGTTTGATGGTTAAAAGTGTCTTTTTCAAAGTTTTCTGTGAGTTAAATTATATTTAGTGGATAGCAAATTTGAATTATGTATTGGTACATCATATTGTTGGCTTAATTAACTAGAACTTACATAGTCAAATTCTTTACTTTTCTTTGGGATGACAAAAAAAAAAAAGATAATTTTGGTATGGCTCAAGTTTAGTTACAACCTAAAATATCATGTTTGCACCCAATTTTGGTTTTTCTTCAACTCAAACCCGACCCATTGTCATCCCTAATCTATACTCAACATCGATTCCCATTAATGAAAATATTGATATCGGTATCGAACGCAACCATATCTGTGCACACTTATTGCACAATACATATCGATATCTATATATCAGGAAAAAAATTCTGATAATCGTATATTGATCAGGTCGTATGAGCCGATATATTGGTCAAATAATAAATATATTAGCCGATATTTTGAATATTGGTTCATATATAGCCAATACGATAATATATCCCAAAATTATTGTGGCATTAGGAAACGTTGATACCAAGAGGGTCAGAGACCGATTCGTATGACCAATATTTTCATCAATGCTAATACCATTGAGTCACAAGATAATTTTAAAAAGCTCTCACCTTAATGGCTGTTGTATACGCAACAACATCAGGCTTACTTCCCATCTCACGCATAGATTTTAGTATCTGCAAGGAACAAAGAACAGTGCAATGTAAGTAAAGCCCAACACAACTCAAGTTATGAAGAGGCTTTGAATGTTTCATCACAAAAGCCTATGTAATTGATTCCATCATTAGAATGAAGAAATCAAACCATACAAATAAAAAACTGGGTACAATAACTTCACTATTTCAAAAAAAAACTATTTCAACACTTAGAAAAGGGATCTTTACTAGGAAGTAGTGAGGCCCTAATAGAGAAAATAAATACATGTAGTTATGTAGAATACTATGTCTTTTTCCTAACGACCCCACTAAACTAAATAGAGATCCTATCGAATGAAATATCGTCTGATATATATCAATATTAGAATCCTTAATCCTAATGTTTCCTAAGACCTCACTAAACGAAATAGAGACCCCACGAAATGAAATATAGTCTAATATATATCAATATTAGAACTATTGATACTAATGTTTCCTAATTCCATTATAAAATCATAACATATTGTCATATCATCAATATATCAACTAATATTTTTTTATCGAGTTGCAATTCGTAGAAAAGTTTTTTGCTCATGATATCTCTAATGACAGTACATATTATCTAATGTGGATGCAGACAATACCGCACCAATATTTTCATTCAAAATGGATCCAATGGTGGGGTGCATAATTATTTGCTAGCACAAAGTCATTACAATTTGCAATCCCCTAAAAACTGTAAGTGAGATCAAACCAAGGATAAGAATATTGGTATCGGTTAAGGTCATGTCAATAACTAACATATTAAACAATATGTACTAGTATCAGATATATTAAAAGAAAAACTTCTAAAAATCGTTAACTTACAAGCTATATTGACTGATATATTAGTTGTATTGACCGATATATGGGAACTTTGATATCAATATGTATTGGTCAATATTTGCCTAAATAGATCAAACATTCAAAAACATTGAATATCTAATAAGCCAATTAAACAAGATATACAATATAAAGCAAAGTCATCTAATGGCAACGTGGAATGTTGGTTAGCATGAAATGATATGATCGAAGTAAGTCTTTGTAGATATGTTGGTTAAATAATTGGAAACTAAATTTTTTAAGGTATAATATGAAATTGCTGATTTGAGGAGCATTTAAGCTTGATCTAGTCAATTATGCATCATTGATTTGAGATCATCTTTGCTTGCAGTATAGCAGTCACTCAACATCAGAAGATGAAGAAAATAATCACTTGAATAGCATTTAGAGTTCTGGCCACCATTCTCTAGGAAGCACCAACACTTTTCCTGAACTAGCAAGTTGATGTCTGAAAAACACTTTAACAATCTCTAAGAAGCATCAACACACTAAGAAGCACCAACAATTCTCCCAGGTTAGCTAGTCAATGTTTAATACATGTCAGATATGACACTTTGCCAACACTATTCGACACACTAAGAAGCACCAACACTTCTTTCAAGTTAGTGTGCCAGCTAACACATGTCAAGCAGTGACACATGCAGGCATTATCCGACACATGGCACAATATTGTTTTTTATTCTGACATATGTCGGACACCTTGTGCAACGGAACAGCTCTCGAATCCGTCATTAATTTAATTCTTATATATCATTAGCTGCTAGACGCGATTTAATAAATGTATATCAATATACATAGGATCCACAACATAATACCACGACATCGTGGCCCCGACAACAAACCAAAACATATTACCTTGCCGGGCCTACATCAAGAAGACGCCTGCAAGTACCTTTAAACCTGTAGAACTATTTTTATAATCCAAATATACTAGGCTTCAACCAAAATATACATTAGCCTTCCCAATTACATAATAATACATACATCCAAAACCTTGCAACAGATCCAAGAACAACTATCGTATCAAAAAATACAAAAGATGATGCCTAAATACATCCTAAGACATCCACAAGACATAAAACAAAGCACCGATTCTTCACTCCTACTCTTTGGATATAAACTCGTGCAGATCATTAGAGAGGTTAGCAAAAATAGCAAGGAAATGAGCCAAATGCTCAATAAGGCACATATATATCAAAAAACATGTATACTTTATACTTAAAGCATAACGGTATATATCAGAAGGGATAAGAATAAAAGGATAATCATAAAACATGATTTGAAAATGCTTTCATAATACATTTCAAATTCTTTGTCATGCTCTTTTATTATCTTACTCATTAAATCATGCAGAAAACTTACTTTTCTTTGGGGACCAAGGCCAGTAAGCTTACTAGCTAAATGAGCGGTCGATCGAAACCTGAATTATATTTACTTCTACACAATCTAAAACTTTCTCCTCCTATTCAAGACCCAGAGGGGGGCCGTCTACATATAACCCTATAGATAGGACCATAAATCGCAAATAGTCCCTAACAAACGACGATTTTTCACTATAATATACAAGGCATGTTAAAATATACTATTTATTGAACATTCCTTGGTCCAATTTCTTAACTTCTTAAAGGATTCTGCACTTGACTTTATACATTCTTAGTTCTCACTCTTTTGAAGAACAAATCATAAGTTCTTAACATAATTACGGAATCTCTCCCATAATTTTTTTTCATAAAGCTTACACATTTTACCATAACAAATTTCTTTGTCATGAAAATTCATCAATAATACAGATAAGAAAAAATATCGGGAAATTTAGTATAGTAAGGAGCATGTTGTATAAAGTTAAATATACAATATATTTCGTGCATACATAAATAATATGGAATAACTTAAAATTTATAAACTTGAAGCACAAATAATATGAAAATTATTTTTAGGTCTCTAAACATGGAGAGAAAATTTTCATAGTATGCATATTTGAGATATAAACAAATAAATGGAAGTTTTTGACAAATCTTGCTATAAAAGTACGGTAAATCAACAAATATACACATTTTTCATATTTTTACTTCAAAATATTAACTAGGATGAGTATTAAAGCAATAATACTCAAGACAAACGGGAATAAACAACAACCGAAAAAGGAAACTTAGAGTATACTTGCCTTAACCCGATCTACTAGTTTTCTTACTCGGATCATCCGGATTCAAGCTTTTGGACCCCTTTACTTTCTCTCTCTTCTCTTCCCTTCCCCTTCGCCTCTCTTCTCTGCAAGAATCGTGCAACAATGGTGGAAAAGGAAGTAGGTAGGGGGTTTTAACAACTCCGGCACATGAGCGCCAGTCGGGCACCGCTTGGGCACGGGCATTCTGGAACATCACGCTCGAGTACACCTCAGGTGCTCATCAGGTGCGGCATCATTGGAAAATGCGCTCGAGACTCAGGCGCGCTTTAGGCGCGAGCTTACTGGAATCGGGACTTGAGCATGGCTCAAGCGTGATTCAAGCGAAACCCCACTGGAAACCGCGCTCTAGCGTACTTCGGGCACGCCTCAGGCACGGCCCAAACCTAACCCAAAAATCAATTTTTTCTACACTATTTACATCCAATGACCTCAATTTTGATTATAACATCTTATTTAACCATAATTATCATAAATCAAAAACGCAAACCTTACAACTTGGGCTATTTTATAATTTAAAAAAATGAGGTTCTTAATATAATCTATAAAATTGTAGCCATTTGATGAGTTTGAATACTTAGAAACATAAGCCCCATTGTCATCTTTTTTTTATCACGTGAAGTATGTCATAATACAACTCCTTTATATTAACTCACTTGTATACTAATTCTTCCTTCGAATTTTTTGGGATAATAAATCAAGCAATATGCATTTAGTGACAATTTGGTGTAAGTAGCATTAATTAATTATATTCTCATATCTTTAAATAAATTATGAATTTTAGTTAACATGTTCTAGAGTATTGTGTCTCCATTGTTAAAAATATCATGTGTTATCATATCAGTGTTTTGTGTCGATGTCCTTGCTTATTAGACCAATCTCAATTATGACTTGCTCTATTAGTTTTCATATGTTTTCTTGCACTTTCACCACACCATCTAGGTCAATCTACTTAAAAGCAGGCAGGTAACATCTAGTGCAATCTTTTTCATCGTTATCATCTTCATCAAAATATCTCATCGCATGTGACATGGCTCAAGATTAGCCCAACTCACGTCCACACAATTCTACTAGAATTGGCTCTAATATCATTATACGTGGACCTGAATCTACATGATAACATATTATCTTATTTAAACTACAGGTATGGTCACGCATCTGAATAGTTTTGTTCCCCTTAGACTTTTTTAGGAAAAACATGTTATTTTGCAAATGTCTATGCCATGTAAGACACATCCTCTCTTCTTCCACCAGCAATGTGAGATTTCAGACACCAATTCCAATACTTATTCTTCTCCTTCTCCTCACAGTAACTTCAGCTTTGAGCATTTCTCCTTTCTTAGTATGTTTTTTGTCCCTAGAGATAAACTTCAGTATCCCATCCTCAGCTCTGACCCTATTCCATTAAGCACCATCATGTCATTACAGTTTTATCCACACCACCATTTCAAAGGAATGTTGATGAGGATATTCCGAATATTTGATTTCTTAATTTATTTCATTATATTTTTGCTAATAATCTACTTTTCATTTGCATAAAAAAGTACTCATTCTAAATAAAGCAAACATATAACTAGTAGACTAATCATTATATAAATATATAAATATATATACATAAGTATATATCGTGCGTGCACACGCACACACACACATGTATGTATTGTATGTATGTATATGCAATATATTATAAAATCAAAAGCAAACTCCACTCAGCACTTATATCCATGGTAAATAGCCATTTCTTAATATCATGGTAGCTATATAAATAGTTAATGATATGCTAAAAATGGAGGACACGTCTAAGATCATCATGAATATATTATAGAAAGTAATATGTTTCAAGGTGTTTTATCCTACTGCTGTACACTTGTACAATAGGCAGGCAGATAATAGATGAAGCTGAGCAACTGTAACGCAGCACGACTATGGATAAACAACATCACCATCAAAGCCTTAAGTCTCACTAAGTGAGGTTTGCCATATAAACTCGTTTTTGACATTCTACTCGATTTAATTATCCTCTTCACACCATGTTTGAGTAGGGACATTCACATCGCTAAAGGGTGATGACCTTAAAATTCATTCATAAAAGATCATATAAAATTTTATGCTGGCTGTCAACCATCTAATGTAACCATCATCCTATAATGAAGTTGGTAAGTATAAGTAAATTATAAAACTATTTTTTCAGTTTTGAGGTCAGGCCCATTCCTATTCAAGGTATTGTCAGCTTTGGCTAAATGAGTCCGATGGATTCGGTCACAAGACCTATCTCGCACAATTTTATCCTTAAAAAGGTAACTCAAGGAGAGAGAAGCATTCTCACTATAAAAAATAGGCCACTTCTTTATGTAACCAACAAACGATCCCCTAATATAGCCCCAATAAAGAGGTGGTCATGCTGCTATAGTAAGGGCATCGATATAGATTCCCACAGAGGGCAATATTTTGAGTTTCAAGGTCACACCGGTTCTAATTCAAGGTATTATTTAATTTGGGGAAGTTATAGGACACATCTAGGCAATAGCCTCCTCCCACATGGTTTTGTCCTTAAAAAATGCCTCAAAAGGGGTATGAAGACTTCCTACTCATAATCAAAAGGCTACCACTGTACTCAACCAAGGTGGGATAATTTTTCTCCTAACAATTTTAAATAACAAATATGTGAAAACAAAAAAATACGACTTAGATATAGTTGTAAGGCCCGACTCCTTAATTTATAGTAATCTTGATTGATTAAACTAATATAATTAAAATTGATGTCAAAAGATGTAGAAATTGAATTAAAAAGTCAAAATTAGCTTGGATGACTTGGCGCCCAAGCGTCAAAAGCTGTGGGGTCAGGGCCTGAGGCTCAATTGAGAGACACTTGAGCGGTCGTTGGTAGATTGTGCCTGCTTGAGGTACGCCCGAGCAGCGCTCGAAAACTACAGTCCACTAGCTCGGTGCCCGATGCACGGCCGAGTAGCACTCAAACGCCACTCTGTATAAACAGATGTAGCCATCTGAATTCTGTCATTTTTTCAGAGCAATTTGAGAGAACAGAGAGAAGCAAACGAGAAGAAGAAAGAGAGTGAGAGAGAAGAGGCCATAGAAGCTCAATTTAAGTTGATCCAAACTAGATTTTGATAAGAATTAAGTGAAGACAAGTGCATTCTGAGCTTTTCTTCTATTGTAGCAGTATCTTTCATAATTCTCTAGGCATTTCCTTGTTCAAATACTTATGCATAACATGAATTCAAAGTTATGACATTTATATTTAGTATGTATGTAAATTTTATTGATTTCTCTGCAAAATATAAATGAATTTCATGTCCAAGTATATGTATATTGTTAGCATGAACTAAATTCTGCGCTATATTTACTTGCATGTCTAAAATTTTGGATTTAATGTCTCTGCATGTCTGAATTTTGTAGGTACATTTATACATGATTGTAAATTGTTAAAACCAAGTTCCTGCATGTTAAATTATCCATTACATGTTCTGAAATTCAGTGGAATACCCTGCATGTTTGCTAATTTCTGCACTAAGGTCCTGAATTTTATTTTGCATGTGCTGTTGCTGATGTCTACATTAAATCATGCTGAATTTTGCTGCATTAAGCTCTATGTATGGTTCTGCATAATTAAGAAAGTTAAATTTGGTATTCCATATTAACAATTTCACAAAATTATGTGAAAATCTCTACAATTATGTCAAAAAATATGATTATTTTCTCTAGAAATGAGAAACTTAAGAAGAATGAAAAATAAGTGTAGAGTTTTCCAAAGAATTGCATTGAACTATGATCAAATTTCAACAGATAGTATATTATGACATGCCTTAATATATTATAGTGGTATATCGATATCCAAACCTGTAATCCGTTAAATTATCCATTACATGTTCTGAAATTCAGTGGAATACCCTGCATGTTTGCTAATTTCTGCACTAAGGTCCTGAATTTTATTTTGCATGTGCTGTTGCTGATGTCAACATTAAATCATGCTGAATTTTGCTGCATTAAGCTCTATGTATGGTTTTGCATAATTAAGAAAGTTAAATTTGGTATTCCATATTAACAATTTCACAAAATTATGTGAAAATCTCTACAATTATGTCAAAAAATATGATCATTTTCTCTAGAAATGAGAAAATTAAGATGAATGAAAAATAAGTGTAGAGTTTTCCAAAGAATTGCATTGAACTATGGTCAAATTTCAACAGATAGTATATTATGACATGCCTTAATATATTCAACCTCATTTACAATGTTATATGTATGACAACCCACTTACAGGTCAAAAATAGTAGCGTACGGCATTTGATTGTGTGGAAACAAATATAACCCAGGCTTCAATTGTCCGCTCCTTTTGTCGGTAAGACCTATTAGCCCTGATCCCTAAGAAAAATTAAATTTGAACATGATTTGATAATTTAAATTAAGTAAGAATATGATAAGAAATATCTAAAAATTTTGCATAAGCTGATTTATGTAATTATTATAAAATTTTCTTGGCATATCATAGAAATCTGATGTATTGATCCTCCGATATGTTTTTAATGCAAAGATATATGTTTCATTATTATATTATATACCTTACTAAACTTTTGACTCACTCCTTATTGTTTTTACTAATCCCCTCAAATGAAATGCACGGATTCTTGCCAGACGAATAGGAATGAAGAATGGTTGTGTTTGAAGAGTTTAGATCTGAGATTATACAATGTTTAATGTTGTTTTATGATTTTTGGACAGTTTTAGATAGTTTTTAATTATGTATTATGGTTTCCGGACAATAGTTAACATATCTAGATGTTGTATTATGGCTTTTGGATAATAGTTGGTGTATTGTACTGAGATTCGGGCAGCTTAATCTATTATTTTGATATTCCAAACAGCTTTAGAATATGATTAATGATATATTTAGTCGATGTTTTGATTTCGGACAATGGGTTAAAATTCAGTTAAAAGATTATCGTGGTCTTATAATTTATTTCGGGTTGCCGGTTGTCCGATGATTAGATGTCAGTTTCAGTGTAATATTTATGGTTTGTCAGCATGTTTGTTGGCTATTTAGCAGCAATGTTTATGGTTTATTTTCTGCAAATTGCACACCCTGATTATGTATTGGACAGGCATTATTCTTTACGTAAGGTCTAACGTCACGGTTGGGTCGGTATCGAAGCCACATGAGACGTGGTACTTTTGGATCCTGGGCATGGTTTATTTTATTTTAATTTTTGTCAATCAAAATATCAAAATGAAATCCACGTTCGAATATTAATTAGATGATAAATTGGTTAATTAATAATAATCGGTCAAATGTTAATTACATGATTAAGATTTAGGAAGTGTGACCTAACAATAGCTATTGATGCAAATACAATATTGGCCAATAAGTATTAATATCGAGATCATTTATATCAATATTTCTTAATACCACGACAATATCGTAATATATTCTCATATCGACAATATATTGTGACATTGGCCAATATGGATGATACAACTCTTTTATTTTACAATTTTTAGAATTTTTTTTCTTCCAATAAATCTGATACCGATGCGTGTTGTCTAACATGTCTAATACCGATATAACAATAACCAATACCAGTACCGATATTTTCATCCATCATATAGCATATTGATAAGAAAAATTCCTCTGTTCTAGACTAGAATATGCAGGGTCTAGAGTTGAGGTTTACCTGCAAAGCACCCTCTACATTCCCAGCTGCTCCACAGATATCAATTAAAATTGACCAGCTAATATGATTAGGAGAGAGTCCCAATGTCTTCATCTCATCCATCAAAGCTTTTGCATGGCAATAATCAGTGCCGCAAGCCTTCATAAGTATATTATATGTTGTAGTTGTGGGCCTAAAGAGGATACTCTTGGCCAACTTCGAAGAACGCGACATAATAAGATCTTCATCAATATGCTTAACGCCTGGAAGGATATCTTTACTGCCTTCCGTAAATGTAGTCGGGAACCCTTTCGTATTCCAAGTATGGAAAAGGCGAAAAGCTCGATCATACTGACAAGCCTCTACACAGGCATGAAGAAGTGAGTTAAAACACTGTGAATTCGGTTCGCAACCAGAAGTAATCATCTCTTCGAACAATTGAGTCGCCTGATCTGTGAGACTTGCATTTGCACACGCACTTATCAATGATGACCAAGTGACCATATTGGGAGTAACACCAGCCAATAGCATATCTTCTTTGATTTTCAATGCCATTTGCCATAATTTTGCATCTGCAAATACCTGCAAATTTCACGCACATAGTTAAATAAACTCCAAACAACTGGATAGGCCAAACTCAAGTGAATAGACCAAAAGTGCGGACATGTATTCAGAAGCAAATAGATAATGAATGCCGGTATTTACAATTGTTTGGTTGTTGAAAGGAAATAAAATTGGAATGAAAAAAATATTACCAGAAATAAGTATTACTAGAAATAATGTGAAAATACCATGGATAAAAATATCAGTATCAATTGCAGCTGTATCGGTATCAAGTATATTGGATAAAACATATCAGTATCAAATATACCGGAAGAAAAAAAACAAAAAATCATAAATTGACAGGGTCATATTGGTCAATATTTTAATATTGGCCAATATATCACGATATATCATCGATACGGTAACATATTACGATATTGTCATAGTATCTAGAAATATCATTATTACGAAGTCCCGATATCAATACATATTGGCGATATTTCCATCAACAAAATACATATTACATTGTTTGGTTTATGTGGGGAATAAATATTACCACTTGGAATAAGATTTGAATATCATGAAGGTGACTAAAGGAGGGGAACAGGATGGTGGCAGAAAAACTATGGGGGGACTAGTCAGTGCCTGTGGGGGTTGCCAGAGGTGGGCAGCAAAGGCGGGGTCTGTGGCGGTGTAGCTGACCGGTGAGCCGAGTTTGGGCTGGCTGAGACTGATAATCAATATTTCCACTTGTCTGGTAATAAATAAATCCACCCTACACGGAGTTGGTTATTCCTATTTGTGTAGTAACAACATTCACAGGTAATATGTATTGCCAGCAGTTATCTTGCAACCAAATGACATAATGGGAAATAGGTGGGAATAAATATCACAGGCAGCAAAATTTATTCCCACCCAATTCCATCCAACCAAACATGTTAGTGATAAGCAAGAGCTGTGAGATGGTGAACGCACTTATGATGCCTTCGAGATGAAATCCTTGCACTGAAGAGATGCATACCTTTATAATTGTGCTGTAAGTGAAAACATCCAATTTTAGTGCTCCGGTTGATTCCAATCTTTGCACCTCCCTATAAACATCCTGGGCTAGATCAACTCTTCCAGCAAGACAGCAGGCTTTCAAAAGGATATTGTAAGTTGCCATATCTGCCACAACACCTAGATTCTAGATACATGAATTTCAATAATGTAAGAAAATCATTTTACAATGACAAGACAGCAGATTCTTTAATGCACCAATATCATAGAAGAAGGGATGCTGATGGCAAACATAGAAGGACGTGATGAATTATTGATGCAAATATCGACTGATATATATCGATATTAGAGCCCGACTACGATAATATCGTAATATGTTATCGTATCGACAATACAACACAATATATCAGCCGATATTCGAAGTATCTGTTGGTATAGCCCATTCAACTTACGATTCTCAGAAATATTATTCCTCCCAATATATCCTATATCAATACGTTTTTTCTGATATTTCTCATATTGATTTGGCTGCGACCAATACCAATAACAACATTTTCATCCATGGTTTTAGCAATTGATTGCCCTACCCCACTCAATATAGGTCGGGCCTCCATAGACCCATTTCATTTGAACCCCATCAATTACTAATGAACAATATTGCCGTTATTATGACTGCCACATAGTGTTGTCTCTCCCTCCCCTCTGGCTGGTCTCTTCCTCTTCCCTTCCCTCTTGTCAGCTTCTTCCCCGAGAGTCTCTTTTTGGTCTCGCAAAAGCCAGATGGACAGGTGTCTTACTTTGAATCACATTCAGAAAGAGAGGCTCATTGGAGACTGCATAGGTTTTAGATGGTTAATGTCACATCCCCGTAACAAAACCGAATAATGATTATTAGCAATATCATTTTATTAACAATTAATAAACTCAATTAACTTTCGAACGCGACCTACAAGTCGATATTTCGACTAACCCAAAAATATTAATTGATTGAACCAAAAGACCCAAATTTGTCACACACAGAAGTGGCTCAAAATGCCGACCATATCATGACGTCGGCCCCTACATGAGGAGTCATGTCTAATCCAAATATTAGAGCAAACTACATCCACAATAAACTGATACTAGATAAATCAACATTCATTCGTTTAATTACAGACTATAGTTCGAATAATATAAATATTATAATCTACTAATTGGAACAAAATATATCATTAAATAACCAACATTTCTAATTCTAATCTCTTTGTATATCTCTTCTTTCATGTCTCCTACTCATTCTGCAGGTACTCAAGTCGCTAATCTAAATGGGGTTAGTGAAAAACAAAACATGAGTGAGCCGAAAGCTCAGTAAAGTATATGATTCCATAATTAAACATACGATTTACATAAAAACATGCTGAAGGAGCAATCGATCAAATTCAGATGAAATGCTATAAATTTCCACAACAAATATATACAGCTTTTTAAATTCCTTTTTACCATTCCTATTCAGATTGTGCCTTGCAATTTATGTTAAATTATGCAAATTCTTAGAGACTTAGGGCCAATAGGGCATTACCGACTAAAGAAGCGGATAATCGAAATCCAGGTTATATTTATTTTCGCACAACCAAAATCCTTATACTACTATTCAAGACCCATAGGTAGGCCATCGTACATAGACAATGTCAAAAGTTACTTCCCTCGGATGATAGATTCAAACCATGATCACTACTAAAATATACTAAAACATACCATAATATACCACCGCTAAACTTATTACAATGATCCAAAATTTAAACAAATAAAAACTCTATGTAATTTCACAAAATTCTTGTATTTTCTCAATTCGGAGAAAATATTCTTATTCCTTTAATAATTTGTAGAGTTTTCCTTCAAATTTTCATTAATTTTTTTTACATGCATTGTATAAGATTTGTGCAGGAACTCACACATGCTTATTTTAAAACATGAAAGGTTAAATTATAAGGTTTTTAAACATGTAGAATTGCTCTTGGCAAGTTAGTGCAAAAAATCAGTAATTTATCTCCATGAGCAAACACGCAGGGCAAATTTTAAGAAATATCAGAACATACAAATCATATATTTAGCAAATTTAAACATACAAAACACTATATACGAATTTAAAATATAAGAGAGACATTTAATCATAAATTCAACACATGCATGCGATAAAATTTCAAGAAAATAACTTAATAGCCCAAAATACATAAACTAAGAACTTGATTTGCACAAAAATGGTGAAGAATGAGAGTGAGAGTTCATATGTGTAAAATTTTATTATTTTAGCTACGAAATTGTGACATGCATGAGAATTTGGAACAAAAAATATTCAATAAAGTAAGAAAAGACCATCAACAAATGAAGGAAAGCTTGGAAATGTACTTGTCTTAACTCCAAATTACCAAAATCTTGCATGGATTCATTTAAATTGACTTCTTTAACTTCTTCTCTCTTTTTCTCTCTCTTCTCCTCCTCTCTCCTCTCTCAAAATCTGATAGAAAATGACCAAAAATAAACCAGACACGATATGTATAGCAAACTGGCGTACAAGCACGCATCAGGCGCTGCGGCCAAATCCAATGGCACATGAGCGCTGCTTTAAGTGCACATCATATGTTGACATTTTGCCTCAACGCGCTCGAGCATCTTTCAGGCATACATCGAGCACGAATACAATAGAAAGCATGGTCTAGCTCCGGTCAGGCGTCTATCAGACATGACTTCTCTACCCAAGACATGCATATGTACGCGGCAGGCAGCAATCAATCACCCATTAACTTCGACTTCTCAACTTAATTAATCATGATTTAATTTGAAATTCTAAACTCGAACCTTACAATTACGCTTGAAAAACTGAGGATTGGAAATGATTCATCAGGATTAAGAAGAAGATTAAATTTTTAAATTGCTTCCATCTGGTATTATTTGGATAACATGAAACAAGTGAAATGCAAGAACTCACAAGAATATCAGATTCCTTGATGCTCTAAGGTGTTTGTCTTTTCATATTGATGTATAAAGAGTTGTTATTCCATTGCATGGAGGTAAATTATTGGCTAATATGCCAATACCAGTATGTTCCAATACCTCAACAAATCATTATATGTCATCATATCGCTGATATATTACAATATATCGGCCAATACACTTAATTTGGTAATACTAGCTGATATTTGTCCAAAGTTCTAATTCGCAAAACAAAGTCCTACATTTGATACTTCTGATACAGTCGATACTGATATAGTCGCAGTTAATATTGATACTTTCATCTATGCTCCCTTGGCATTCATAATCTTACTAATTCTAAAAGAAAAGAAGAAAAGAAATGCAGATGATGGTATCAGTATTAATATCAATCGTAACCATATTGGTATTAAATATATCAAAGAATACATGTCGATATCTGGCATATCGCCTGTATCGGGAAATCTATCGACTAAATATTAACCATATCAGCCAATATTTTAAATATCTGCCGATAAATTATATGATAATATATCGTGATATTGAGAAATATTGCTATCAGGGGACCCAATAATGATATTTTCATCTATTAAACAAAATTAAATGTTTTCCTATCCAGTTTTTTAATTATGTCAATGGGATCATATAAGACATCATAGTTTTGGAAGTGACATAAGGACAGATTATGTGAGAAAACAAAAGAACTTCAAACTCCAATCTTGAAGCATTGCATTCACCCTATATGACCAATATGATTGAGAACAGTTGCTGAGCATTCCAAAGCTGAGGAATGAATTTAGAAATAAGTTTTCTTTTTCATTTGTGGCACTCAACCTCAGGATATTCTTGATTTATATCCGAATATTCGTCAGTATTTGAGTTGAAAGTAACACCTACTTACACCATCATGGAGAAAAATATTAGCATCAGTGAGTCGCAACCACATTGATATCAGACAATTCATATAAATATCATATCAAATATTTCAGAAGAAAAAAATATTGTCAACTATAACCTAGCAGAAAATATCACCCAATATATCATTATATATTACACATACAGCAACATATTGCAGATACGGCAACATACCATGATTCTGTCACGGTATTAAGAGGCCCGAAAATAATATATATTAACCAATATTTCATTCCATGCACACCAGACAATAAGCTATAATTTTACATAACAAGGCATTCCTTGGCAGGATCAGGAAAGGATACAGAAATTATCAGCATACATTAAATGGTCTATAGGAAGGGAGATCCAATTCTCATGAACTCCTGCATTTTAGTAGGATGGCTGCGATCAAGAATCTCTCCTACCCAAGATACCTCAAAAAGTGGGACCAACGAGCAGACTATGGGTGACTCAACTGCCCAAGAGAAATTGCTCGGGTGACTTTTTTCGCATTTTTACCCCGGTCCATGATTCCAAGAGCCTAGAATTGCTAATAGTCAATACAAAAATATATCGCAATATTTTTGAGTTATTAGAAAATATCAGTATTGGAGGCCCCGATAGCGATACATATTGGCTGATATTTTCATCTATGGTGCCCAACTACAAGTGCAAGTGAACTTGTCAGAGAGAAGATGAGGGGAAAAAAGAAGGGAAGAAAGATGATTACTTGCATTTGCTTGTACATGTCCATCGTGAAATTCAAATCATGGGAATTCACATTCATCAGACTATTGAACACGTATATATTAGGGGTGATTTTCCGAGCAAGCAAATCCTGCAATAATGAGGAAGATTCTTAGCAAACAAGATATATGAAAAGAAAATAGGTGTGCTATTATGAAAGCAAAAAAAAACATGGGATTGAGGGAAATGATAAAGATGAAATCATGGATAAAAATATCGATATTGGTAATGGTATCAATCGCAGTTATATCGACATTGGACGAATATATCAAATGAAAAAATCTAAAAATCGTAATTTAGTATATCAAACGATATTTTAAATATCAATCAATATAGAAATATATCACGATATTGTCACGATATCGAAAAATATCAATATCTAAGGGTCCCAATACTTATATGTATTGATCGATATTTGCATCAATGGATAAAATATGGGACATAAGAACTAATATATTCTAAGAACAAATAATTAAGATAAAAAAAATAGTCAGCTTTCATCAAAAGCTAGTACCAAGCATAATCTATTCTTCATAGCCCCTCATGGATAAACAGTTGACTTCCTCATTGCAACATAGCTTCCCCACACCTTTTAGCCATAAGTCACTCATAGTCTGACAAATTGATTTCCACAGCTTTTTTTACCTAATAAGATTTTGATTCATCTGATTTTTGAAAACATTCAAAACTTCCTCATGGATTTGAGGCACACTTTTCACAATAGCTACTCGCAAAAATGAGTCAGCACTTACTTTAAGTAAATAAGTAGATACTTAGTGGCCTTCAGGAGTGGATCAAGCGAAAGTCAAGCAGACTTTTTTGACCAAAAGAATCACAAAGTCCTTCCATTGTGACTGGGAGATGGCAAGTTAAAACTATGGAAATAACCACTCTGCATTTCAAAGGTAAGGCTACATACATACAAATATATGTATGTGTATGTGTATGTGTATGCGTATGTGTATGCGTATGCGTATGTGTATGTGTGTATGTGTGTATATGTATATATACTCCAAACCCCATGATGAAGGAGCATTAAGCATTTGGCTGCCCTTTTTACATGTAAATCATGAAATGGAAGAGAAAATTAATCTACAATTCTAAAAACGATTGAATTTGAAGACAGAAATATTGATGTCAGGATAGTGACATGAAAGCTAGGATGTGTAATCCTATGATTCTAAATATGCAAGATGATCCAAATATCTCAGAATGTCACTAGGAAGCACTGTCAAAATATCTCATAGAATCAGATGGAACTAGCTAACCCAAACCTTTCTAGTTCACTTCAACATTCCCTATTTATCCAACTGTCACTGAGAAGGTGAAGGTTTTTAAGGAACTTCCTTTTAATCAAACAAAATACCATTAAAATTAAAAAAAAAAATAGAATGAGGGTGACTCATATAAAGTTTCTCTTTTCCTATTCAAAGACTAACCCTTTGTCTTTGTGTTTTCACATCGAGAATTCGTCTCATGTTCAGTGTTTGTATTTAGTTATTTCGAGTAGGATTTTCACAAGTTTGCATTGGAATCATGTAGAATCATAGAGAATGAAATGGAGTCTGATAGAATCAGGATTGCTGTTTTATAAGTTGATTCAAGAACATTCAGTCTATCCTTTAGATTCATAGATTTATATTTGAAGCAATGGCTACAGTAATTTAAACACCATTGCCATGAATAAATTTAACCTTCTTGATGTTCTACTTTGATTTAAAAAAAAACACACAATATCTTTATTTTTTTATCATCTTGACTACTTTTTCGAGGAAACAACCTCCCTATAACACAAGAATAAGGCTAGGTACTTCTTACCCTTTTCAAACTCACCAGAGGGATTTTTTTATTTGCAGAAAAAATGACATTTGAAATATATATTACCCACAAGATTATACAATCCTCGTGAGAAATTATTATGGCTTATTTTATCATAAAGATTTATTTTTTTTTTGTACATTTCAGTGTTTTTGCCAATAAGTTATTATGGCTTGTTGGATCTAGATCCTTGAGCCAATCCTACAATCCATTCCATGATATAAAATATGGGCTGATATATATCGATATTGGGTCATCCTGATACCTACATTTCCGATAGTACAGAAAAATCGTGACATGCGGCCTTATAAATGATATATCGAGATATATTGGCCAATATTCAAAGTAACAGCTACCCGATATTTGAACAATATATAAGCTAATTCAGCCAATATTTGTCTATTGGCTCACCATTCATAGAATTTATTTGCTTCCGATACATTTGATACAGATATAAATTATTTAATATGTCTGATACCGATATGACTGCAACCAACACTAATATTTTCATCCATGATTTGATCCCAATAACACCATTGCAAACCAATGTAGGATCCCAATTGTGGCAACCTTGGGGATAACTACAAAAAAAATTAAAGATCAAGTGATGCAAGAAGGCATGTAAAAGTAGGAGATAATAGAACTGCACAAATAGGGAATAAAATGCAG
Source organism: Nepenthes mirabilis (assembly GCA_025585075.1). Classification (NCBI taxonomy): domain Eukaryota; kingdom Viridiplantae; phylum Streptophyta; class Magnoliopsida; order Caryophyllales; family Nepenthaceae; genus Nepenthes; species Nepenthes mirabilis. The sequence continues at coordinate 9,352 of JAODPA010067803.1, read as the reverse complement.
AATCACTAAGAAAAGAAGTCAACAGAGAATGCAAGGGCAGGCTATTGCAAAGTAGAATGACCAAAGAGCAGTTAAAGATTATATCAATGTGTCATAAAGAAACAATGAAGAAATAGGGAAACTTCAAAAGTTATATGGTTGTGAAGCCCTTTATGAAGTAAAACTTGAAGCTTTTTCCCATCAGGAAAAATGTGTCATTGACAAAGAAAACCTGCATCGTGCAATTTAGCCACTGAAGATGGAAAGAGACAAATAAAGTTTGATCAGCCAAGAGAAAGAGAAGAAGAACAAAGCTAACTAAAGCCCAGTTTAGTTGCACCTAGAATTCGGAATTCAAATTTGAATTCAAAGTCTAATTCTAATTCTGTTGTTTGATGTTAAATGAAATTGAAATTCTAATTCAATATTCCAATTCCTTAGAATTGAAAATTTTAGTATAATATTTCTTTATAAATTTTAAGAGTNTTTTCTCATATTTTTTTTGGTAAAGAAATAAGAAATATACACATTTATTATTAATTTAGGATAAAATAGTATTGTTCAACAATTATAAAAATAATAAACTATGATTTTAATTAACATGACCCTACATATCTTGTCCTGGTTTCTAGAACAAGTGTGTTGGTGTGTCGTATCGTGTTATATCTGCATTCCTTGTCGTGTCCATACTTCTTAAGAGGTACCAATAGTGATGTAGAACCGGATGGGGGGAATAGAGGAGGAATTAAAAAAGGGATAAATCAAATGAAAGGAGGAAAATTTAGAAGGGTAGTGGCAATTCACGGAATCAAAACAATTCAATAGCCATGCAATACTGAAGACTTAGTACATTGACTATTTATATAATAAACTTGAATCCAACTGTAACTAAGGAGCTACTCCAACTGAGAAATGAAATAACACGGCATAACATTAAGATATCCAAAAATAGAAATTGTGAAATATTAATCAAAATTTATCCAAAATAACCTAATCTTTCAAGAGTGTAAAACACTTCCTATAATAATGTTTCCCAGCAAATCTATCAATAGCTACAACTACAGCACCTAGTGCTGAACCACATAATCTTGTCTCATGGATGTGCTTATCTTTAGCAAGTTTCCTCTTGCCTTGTTTTTTGGTGGCTGGGTAATACGAACCCAGCAACAGCATAGTAAATGGGAAAGTTTCATAGTTAATTTAAGATGAAAATGGAGCATAATGCTGACAAGATTTTGTGGGAGTTAAGACCTTAGGAAGTGAAAATAAAGATTTTTAATCAAAATTAGTTTACATTGATGTAAATATCAACCAATATGTAAAAGCATCAAGCTTTCCGATACTGATATTTACTAATGCTACAACAATATCGCAATATGTTATATCAGTAATATATAACGAAATATTGATGATATTCAAAGTATCTGCTGACATACTCGATATTTGGCTAATATATCAAACAATACAGTCCTGTCAGCCTATAATTTTTATATGTTTTTTTTCTTCTAATGTATCTAATATCAATATGTATTATCCAATATGTTTAACACTAATATCACCACGTCAGATATCGATACCAATACCGATATTTTCATCCATGACTTACAATAATGCACCAACAAGTAGGCATTGAATACGAAATTTTATGTGATCATCCAACAACTCTATCATTAAATAGAATACTTTTATAGTGTTTGTTAATGCAGCCATTTCACATCAATTAGAATGTCAGGTGCTTGGTAAACAAAATACATATTGTAATCAAAATATGAATTTTATGGTGGATGAGTTGCTTGTCCATGGTTAATAAAGTAATAAATAAGCACATAGTAGTAGTCAGAAGTAAAGCCTACAAAAATGGGGGACAGCCAACAAGCATTTAAGATGGTTTAAGTGCTTGAAACACGAGCCAGGTAGTCCACTAATGAATAAAGCGAGAGTAAATAAGAGGGGCATAGACCTGGGAAATCTTGCATCTAAGTGGTAAAAGGGGTTTGGAATAGACCTAATCAAGACGGAATTCAGATTAGACACGGGGTAGATTTAGGTGAAATTTGTGACCACTAAGTTAGTCAGTAGTAGACATGGCCTAGTCACACAAGCCAAAAACAATAATTGTGCCCATCCATAATCCAAATTGGGTCAGTTCGGTCCGATCCATTTTTTTTTTTACTTTTGAGTATTTTTTTCAAAATTTCATATACGCATAAAAAATATCTAAAAATATATAATATTTTAAAAACTATAATAAACCACACAAAAATAGTCTAATGAATTATTTTTTTAAACTTGGTTTTATCTAAAATAAAAATGTGTTCATAAAAAAATTCATAATCCAGACTGGATTGAGCCGAACCAGTCACTTTCTTTTGTGACATGCTCAGCCCAAAAAATTAACAAGACCTAACTGTTTGACCATATCCATCTATAATACTAATATAACTTGACTAAACCCTATAAAATTTTGAGTCGGTCAAATCAGGCTTGTTGGGAGGCTTAAATCTAATCAAGTCTAGTTTGGAAACCTTCAAACTTATAGAATATTGCCTACAATTAAGATCATAAAACAGTAATATTGACTTAACTAACAACCTTATCAAGAACTTACCAAAAAAATAAAAACCTTCTAGAAGTTCTGGCTCACCATAACTACATTCATCTACATAATCCATGGGATTAAAGTTGTTCTTCGGTCTACGTGACATATTGAGAGTCTTTTTTTCCCTCTTTTTTTTTTCTTTTTTTGTAGTTTGGCAGATAGGATTTCTCATGAAATTCTATATGCTTCATGAAATCTTAGTTATATCATCAAACCACACCGAAATGGTTTTTAGAATCCTACAATTTTTTAACCAGAAATGTAAATTATAGTTGTTATGCTTCCAACATTTCTCCCTACAAAGCCAAATTTAACTTCTGAAAATGCTGTTTAACTGCTGCTATTGTTAAAGCTCCAACCACAGGTTTCTGATGCATATCAGATCAATTATGATCCAAGACACAATATTGATTCCTAGAGGGGGGAAAATGACTGAGGAACATGCATAAATAACATCATATCCCTCCCCACCAAAAAAAAAAAAAAATCCAAACTCGGTGGTACTAATTTCACGAGTAATAGAATGGAAGAGGATATGCATATTAGCCAAGATAAACATCATAATATTTTATATAATCGTCAAAAGAATTGTTTAAGCAGGTACCTCATAGATTGACCTAGATTTGGAGCAATTGCCACAGAGACCACAAACATCGATTATCGCACGATAAACATACATATTATGACCACCCAACTTCTTCTCAGAAGCTTCAAAAACAGTCAAAGCAGAATCAAGATCCACTCTCTTTCCAAATTCTTTAATGATGGTGCAAATCAATATATGCACATGCGGAAGGAGACAAGCATACCTGCAAAAAGCTATAGGGCATGTGTACAGCTCCTCATATAAAAAGAAACAGTAGGGACTGATGCAACACATACTTTGTTTGGAGCTATCATTAGAAAGAATGCCGTTTTGATAAATCATAAAGCAATTTCTAGTATATAGGATTCACTTCAATGTAAATATCAACAGATACATGTAAATATTAGCCAATATATATCTATCATGCCCTTTGATACCGACATCTCTCGCTACTATGATATCACAATATGTTACTGTATTAATGATATACCAGCCAACATGCTCAATATTCAGTCAATAAATCGGCCAATACTGATTCATCAGCTTATAATTCTTAAAAATTTTTTTCTTCTATATATCTGATATTGATAAGTATTAATCAATATAACCTATACTGATATGGCCACGAGCCATACCAATATTTTTATCCATGGATATGATGCTTCTGATGACAAATTCACAAATGCATAGTGAATATCAAGCGGATGAGGATACTGGTCTAACATCAACAACTTCACAAGAAATTTTTAATTGACAATCTCGATAGCAAAATTAGACATGTATATGATGTAACCATTTGTGTTCAGAAAATTTGTGACCATGAAAGAAGGAACTTCTCTAGATACTGAAATGGACTAGAGGAAATAAATGAATATCACATTCAAAATTTTTTGCTGATGAAGAAATATCAAAAGGACATCTTTAAGAGAAAAGTTTGGAGGATATCCTTTGGAAACACTCGAGGCATGTGACATCCATCTATCTACTTATTTTTAGATAAATGGCTGGAACACAACGTCATCTAAGTGTGTCCAAAAGGTGTATCCCTAATGCCACCCCTAGACTTAAATACTTCACAGCCTTCCCTATAATGTAAGAACTTAGGATAAAACATGATGGTTTCACTCAGTGAGTTGTGAACTTGTTTCATGTAAAAGCTACTAATGAACAAGAGACATTTGTTCCATAAAGCCAAAAATGCTAGTCACATTTTCCATTAATAAGAAAAATATACAAATCTCAACTGCATACTTAAATGTACAAGCTGATTTCAAACTACTTTTTATTGAAATCCAGACTGGATTCTATAATCTTTCTCGTGATCAAGGCCGTAAAATTCACTGATGACTTCTACAGCTACAGAAAAATCTTGTAGCATTGATATAGCATTCTGTTGATGACTTCCACAGCTACGGAAAATTCTTGTAGCATTGATATAGCATTCTGTACAATTAATATCAACCAAGGATACCAAAAAGACCACTAACATCAAGATTTTGATTGGAACCCAAACTAGAGATCTTATTCATAAAAGACTGCATTTTTCCATCTCGGCCCCTAAATCCATGATTACTGGAAGACCAAAGCGTGAAAACTGATGAGTACCTAAATCAATATCTGAAGCTCCAATTGATGAAAAACATTTTGCAACTTCGCAACTAACTGAAGCCTTTTAAGCTGCTCGAATTGTGAATGAATGCAAACTCTAAATAATGAGACAAACCTATTTCATTTGCCAGGTTCATTTGTGTCACTGCCTTCATGTTTGGTTGCCTTGATAAGGCAACGAGAACTTCAGAATTCTTTTGAAAGGCATTCTATTGCAGCTGATCATGTCTTAGTTTCACGCCCTTTACAGATACTCTGGTACTTCGGGGTTTTTTGTGGATCTAAGCATCAGCAATAGATTTTATAATACCCTTAAGTCCCATTTGGTTGCACTTGGATTTCGGAATTGGAATTCAAATTCCAGATCTAATTCCACTTGTATTGTTTGGCATCAGATTCAATTCGAATTCTAATTCCATGTTTTTAACTCCTAGAAACTGAAAAATAGTATAAAATAGTTATTTGTAATTTTTAGAAGTAGAACAAAGAATTTTAATTTTGAGGCTGGAATTATATGTAAATTAGATATGATAAAACTAAATAAGGTGAGATCCATTGAATAAAATATTTTTGGTTGTTTGGATCAGACAGAGATGGGCC
>JAODPA010067802.1:0-10440 GCA_025585075.1 Nepenthes mirabilis | reverse complement strand
GGTTATTTATTTGTTTCATTTTTATGCATGGATTAAAAAAGTAACCTTGCCTCTACTATATTTCCTCTCAAGAATTTTAATTTCTTCACAATTCAATTAATAAAATTTGAATCATACATAATTTAAAATATAGCAAAATTGAAATTGGACTTGATGGGTCCAGTATGAATATGGGTTGACAATAATGAGGCCCAATCAGCAAGAATGAGCTCAACTGGCAGGCAAGCCATGCTAAGCAATGGGGCCCAGGAGATTTTGAGTGAAGCCCACTACCGCAAAAGGGATCGTGGGCCGAGCAGGCAGCACCAAGGCCCACTAGAAACCTCCTGGCGCACACCTAATTACCACTTGTTTGCGCTCCTCCCCAAGACGGCCGCAGATTGGCAGCACAAAAAACGTCGGTTCAAGAAATGCCAGCCAATGGCAAATGAAGTCAATTTTGGCAGGCCGCGGCACCCATCGTTCTACGGCAACTCAGTTAATCATCGTAAAAATAATCAGGCTTATGCTGTCAACGCTCGGTGACGGTCTCCTTGTCACTACAAGGTAACAACTGATACCGCTGGCGATGATCAACGGTCGACGAACCCAGACAGGACACCTGTCACAGGTTCCCGCACCCAGAATCTCTTCCATGGAGCTTACAAATATCTTCTCCTACAATGGAGAAAGAGATCCCCACATCCTAGAGCACTCGAAACATCTCAATGTTATCTCACGCTAAGCTTCGAACCCTGACTTGAGGTGAAAGAACCTGCTCTCTTCCCTCTGTAAAAAAATGCTGCTCTAGTCTGGTGATCTTAATGAGCTACTCTCCGAAATGTATGAAAGGAGCCAAAGCCTCCTCTAATCCTCATTCACGCCCCTTGCACACAAGCATCCGTGCATTTCATATTATGTTTACCTTCATGCTTGTATCTTTCCATTTCTTGAAAAAGATTTCTAAATTTAGCATTGAAAAATTTATAGTGGGAATACTTTCCGCCATCCTCTAATTTTCTATTTATAATTTGTGGTACGTAGAGCCCAAATTGAGAGACGTAGAGATCGGACTACTTTGAGGTCAATGTGTCCTGAGCACTCGAATGCTCCCTAATCCGTACAAGAATCCGGATCTAGGGACGCATCAAGACTTATATTTTTAAATTTTAATTTTTATTTTGCAGTCAAAATAGACCCTTATAGAAATCAAAATGGTGCGTGCTCTAGCTTCCTTCAATAGAACACCAAGCAACAGGGATTGTAGCGAAGAAATCTCAAAAGATCTAACAAAAAGCCAAATCTCTGAGTTTCAGTTTAAACAACCCAACCCATGGAGTTCTAGGCTTGATTGCAACAATTACATTAAGTAAATCTGGAAAATAAGAACTGAGAATTGTCGAGGGATAATCACCGGCGGTGGTGCCCGCAGTGACAACTAGGATTAGGCCTTACTTTGATAGCATGTAAACGTATAAGGTGAGAGGAAAATAAGAGAGAACTCAGCAATTAGTGTTTGTCTATTTACACTTTTATAGAGTTATTTATATATAGTGTAAAGCATTAAAATGTCATTATAAGAGAATATTCCATAATATATTTGAAAGTATATTCTCCTTCTATTTCAACGCATATTTCCATTATATTCTTACAATTATTATTGCTATTTTTTTTTAGCCTTCTATAAAATATATAGCAACTTTATTTTAAAGTCAAACAATAGAAATAATCTTTCTATAATATAAAGATAAGGCTACATACATTTTATCATCCCAGGCCCCATAATAAGTCAACTTTGTGCACTAAGCCGCATATTGTTCATTATTGTCATTAATACCATTACTATAAGTCAACCAGCCTTTTTAAAACTTAAAACACAAAGGAATGTCCCTTAAATTTATGCACTTCTTAACATTTCAGCACCCGATAAACTTTCAGCAATTGAAAATTTCAAGGCCTCAAGGAAAGCAAGCACAAAATCTTGTGATGAGTTACTAAGATCCTGCTGAGTTGATGCATCCTGACAGATTGTGATACAAATAATTTAAACAATTTACTCTGCCTGTGCCTTGCACAAAATATTTTTTTTCCATGTAATGACTTTTCTGATATGTATAGAGGGGAAATGTATAAAAATCAAACCAAAGCAAGCCTTTTCCCTTGGAGGAATTTGCAAAATTGAAGCATTTGTCTTCAATAATTGATTACTCTGCTTCTGTCATGCTTTTAGTGTATCATTGTTTTTACATAGTCCATTTTTGGGTAGTGAAGGGTTTGTTGGTTATAAGGTCATTCCTATGTGAAAACTGCCGAGGTGCAGAAACGGCCGACTTACAGAAACGGCCATAGTGCAGGAAACAGCCGAGATGGTGAACAGTTTGGCACAAGGTCCTTATGCACAGTTTGGCCCGAGGACTTGTGAACAGTTTGGCCTGAGATCTTGTGCACAGTTTCGTCTGAGGACTTGTGCACAATTTGGCCCAAGGACCTTGGCACAGAATGCGCACGAGGACTTTGCGTAGATAAAAGACTGAAATCTTTGTAATGGCCCGAGGACTGCGATAAAGACCAAGGTGTCTGTTAAGGTCTGAGGACTCGTTAAGGACTGATATCTCTGATAAAGGCTAACATTAGCAAGGGAGCTTGAAACGACCAAGCACGCCAATTCAGAAGATTGACTATCGCAGAGCATGCATGATCCATGATGATCGGGCACAATATCTGCAGAGTAGGTACCGTCTGTGCATGGTATAATGACTTGCAAAGCAGCTTTACATTGTAGGGTTGATGATAGGTTCTTGCCCACACCTAATCTGCCTATTGGTAGATGGTTTTCGAAAAAATTATGTATATATATATATATATGTATGTATGCCGTAAACAATTGTGTGTGTGAGTGTGTGAAGAGAAAAACTGAGTCAAATTGTGCTTTTGTTCTCTGCTCTCTCCTCATGAGGTTTGTGTAACCTTGGATTTTTGTAACCGAAAATTTACATAGTGAGATTGGTTTGTGAACTAAGTATCCCGTGATTTTTTTCTTAATTGAGAAAAATTTTTCACGGAAAAATTATATGTTATTACTCTCTTTTTCTTCTCATCCTTCTGTGGTGTGTGTATTGTCTGTTCGATCGCCATTTTTTCCATCAAGTGGTATCAGAGTCAGCTTATAAACCTTCAATCATATGGCATCAATATCAAAGAGCTTACCATTCAGTGTTGAGCAGTTTAATAGGTAAGATAATTTTATCCTTTAGTAAGAAAGGGTGAAAAATATCTTGACTTGGAAAGAAACGGTAAAAGCCTTTCGGAGGAGGAAAGAGAAGTTGGAGAATATGATGGAGGAAGAATGGCAAAATAAAATGGATCTTGTCAACTACACTATCAAATTGTATCTTACAGACAATACCCTTCAGAAGGTTATTGGCCTGACTGACCCAACAGAAGTCTGGGATAAACTTGAGAGTTAATACAAGTCCAAATCCCTTACAACAAGGCTTCATGTGAAGAAGTAATTCTACGGCTTTCGGTTGTTTGAAGGGAAAAGTTTTGAAAAACACTTAAACGAGTTTAATCGAATTTTAACGCAAATATCAGCGCTTGATGAGGAAATCAAGGAAGAAGACAAGATATTGGTATTGCTGGCTTCCTTACTAGGCTCGTACGACCACATCGTCATGACACCACTGTTCAGAAAGGACACGCTTAGGTTGGACGAAGTGATTGCTTCTTTACTCATGAATGAGTCAAGGTGGTCGCAAGAGACTTCCCCTCTGCACACTCCGAGGTACTCGTGACAGAATCGTAGGAAAAAAGTAAAGGTCGGAATCAAAATCTAGAGAAAAGGGTCGGAATAAGTCTCGCGCAAGATTTTAAAACTTTGAGTGCCACCATTGTAGTAAAAAGTGCTACATTAAGAAAACTGTTATAAATGGAAGCGTGAGAATACGAAAAAGGGAAAAGGAGAAAAGGGACGAGGTGAGGAAAAAACCTCAGTCTCTATTGTTACAGGATGAGACCTCCCCTTGACTTGTGAAGTGAAGGACGTTATAAATTTAGCCGAGCAAGAGATCGGTAGTAGATACTGGTGCATCTATTCACATCATATCTCGCAGAAGGCTCTTTATATTTTACACTCCATGTGACTTTAGAGTGTTGAAGATGAAAAATATGGAGATATCTAGAGTTATTGGTTACGGTGACGTGTCTCTCAACACCAATAATGAAACTTGACTGATTTTGAGGGACGTCCGACATATTTCTGACATTCTGATGAATATCATCTTAGTAAGAAGACTTGATAATATTGGTTTTTGCAATGTCTTCTATAATGGTGGATATAAACTAACCAGAGGATCTCTGGTAGTTACCCGAGGTAGAAAGACGTCAGGCCTTTACATGTTGCAAGCCTCTACTGAGGCATGAAAAGTTGACACTGCTAGTAGCATTGAGACCTCAGAACTGTGGCATTGCTGTCTGGGCCACATGTGTGAAAAAGGATTATGTCATCTGGATAAGAAGGGTCTCAAACCAGATATAAAGGAAGTCGAGTCCAAAATGTGTCCTCACTATATGGTGGGGAAATAGAGGAGAGTCTCTTTTCGAGGAGACTCGTCTTTTAAAAGGACCGAGTTGCTCGATTTAGTACATACCAACGTATGTGGAACATTTAAGGAGAAATCATTCGGAGGGGCATAGTACTTTGTATCGTCCATAGATGATTATTCCAAGAAGCTTTGGGTGTACCCACTCAAGTTTAAGGATTAGGTCCACGGAGTATTTGAACTTTTTCATGCTTTGGTTGAACGTAAAATTGGAAGAAAGTTAAAGTGCATCCAGAGTGATAATGGTGGAGAATATATTGGGAGATTTGATATCTACTGCCGGTCTCATAGTATTAGGTATTAGAAGACGCCACCAAAGATGCCATAATTGAATGGCGTGGTTGAGCCGATGAATCGCACATTGTTGGAAAGGGTAAAGTGCCTACTATTAGAGGCAACACTTTCAGGATCTTTTTGGGCTGAAACCCTGATGACGGCGGCCTATGTTATCAATAGGTCTCCCAATAAGCCTTAAAATAGTGAAATCCCAGAGAAGATTTGATCAGAAAAGGAACCATTTTACGACCATCTTCGAGTATTCGGGAGCAAGACTTTTGTACACATTCCCAAGGATGAAATGACAATGTTGGAGCTAAAGATAAAATAGTGTGTCATTCTGGGCAATGGAAAAGATGACCTGAGATTCAGATTTTATGACCTAGTAGACAAAACGTTTGTCTGATCACGGGATGTAGTTTTTTATTGAAGAGAAGACCATTAAAAATATTGGTAAAGAGAAGAAGGCGTTATCTGATACTGATCGGATGGACAAGATGATTGCTGATATTGTCCGACCGGTATCACCTTACAATGGGGCCCAAGTGTGACCGAGATGAACGGTGAAGAAGAAGAAACTATAATGCCCGAAGACGTGAATGACGTTACTCCTCAACCGGTCGAGGAGGTTATTATCCGACAATCTGCAAGGGACAGACGACCGTCCATATGACTATCATCCAGTGAGTACGTTCTGCTCACTGATGGAGGTGAGGCCGAAAACTATGAAAAGGTAGTGAAGTGTGAGCATAAGGATGAATGGATGGAAGCCATGTATGAAGAGATCGGCTCACTGCATGAGAATCATACTTTTGAATTGATAGAATTGCCAAAAGGAAAGCGAGCACTGAAAAATAAATAGGTGTTCTGTTTGAAGATGGATAAAAGTACCTCAAAATCATCGTACAAGATAAGGCTGTTGGTAAAAGGATTTAATCAGTAAAAGGGGGCCGATTTTAATAAAATATGTACCCTGATAGTAAAAATGTCCTCAATAAGGGTGGTGTTCGGTTTGACTGTTGCTCTGAACTTGGAGGCAGAGCAGTTTGATGTTCGGACGGTATTTCTCCATGGTAACCTTGAGGAAGAAATTTACATGGAGCAATCAGAGGGATTCCAAATTAAGGAAAAGAAGCATCTGGTATGCTGTTTAAGGAAAAGTTTCTACGGACTAAAATAGGCTTCAAGACAGTAGTATAAGAAATTTGAGTCTATCATGGTTGGTCAAGTATACCAAAATATTATTTCTGACTATTGTATCTTTGTGCAGAAATTCTCCAAGGATGATTTTATCATTCTCTTCTTCTACGTAGACGACATGCTGGTAATTAGGCAAAACAGCGCTTCGATAAAGGAATTGAAGAAGTAGCTTGGGCAGTCCTTTGCTATGAAGGACTTGGGGCTAACAAAGTAGATCCTGGGTATCAGGATATCTTGTGACCGTAAGAATAAGAAATTATGGCTATCTTAAGAGAGCTGCATTGAGAAGGTACTCCAACGCTTTAATATGGACAAATCCAAACCAGTAAGCACATTGATGGCAAGTCACTTCAGATTGAGTAGTGCGTAGTGTCCGATCTTGGATGCTGAAAAAGCCAGCATGAGGAGTATACCTTACTCTTTAGCCATAGGTAGCTTGATGTACGCGGCAGTATGCATGAGGTCGGACATTGCGCATGCTATCGGCACAGTTAGCTGGTTTTTGTAAAATCCAAGAAGGGAGCATTGATTTGCGGTGAAATGGATTATTAGATATCTCCAAGGGACTTATAAGTTGTGTCTGAGCTTTAGAGATGATAAGCCTTACCTGGTCGGATACACGGGTGCCAACATGATAGGTGATGCTGACTCTAGAAAGTCTACATTGGGATATTTAGTCAAGTTTGTTAGAGGAGCAGTCTCTTGACAATTAAAGTTGTAGAAGTGTGTTGCCCTCTCAATGATTGAAGCAGAATTTATTGCAGTAATTGAGGTAAGTAAAGAAGTGTTGTGGATGAAAAAGTTCATCCAAGAATTTGGCTTCAAGCAAGATAAGTACGTGGTGCTTTGCGATAGCTAAAGTGTCACATATATATCTATAGAAACTCCTCATTTCACTCGAGATCGAAATATATTGATGTTCGATATTATTGAGTGAGAGATATTACTGATGCTGGACTGTTGTCGCTTGAAAAAGTCCGAACGGAGGAGAATGGGTTAGATATGATGACCAAAGTTCTGCCAAAAGGAAAACTTGAAATCTGTTGCAATTTGGCTGGTTTATCGAATATATTTTTTCACTGTCATGAGGAAAAGTTTGTGGGGTATAAGGTCACTCCCGTGTGGAAACGGCCGAGGTGTAGAAACTGCTGACTTGCAAAAACGCCATGGTGTAGAAAACAACCGAGATGGTGAACAGTTTGGCAGAAGGTCCTTGTGCACAGTTTGTCACAAGGACTTGTGAATAGTTTGGCCTGAGATCTTGTGAACAGTTTGGCCTGAGAACCTTGATGCAGAAAGCACATGAGGACTTTGCACAGATAAAAGACTGAAGTCTCTGTAATAACCCGAAGACTTCAATAAAGACCAAGGTGTCTGTTAAGGTCCGAGGACTCATTAAGAACCAATATCTTTGATAAAGGCTGACGTCAGCAAAGGAGCTGGAAACGACTGACGTCAGCAACGGAGCTGGAAACGACTAAGCACACCAGCTCAGAAGATTGACTATCGTAAAATATGAGCAATCCGTGATGATCATGCATGATCTCTGCAGAGTAGGCGCCATCTGTACAGGGTTTGATGACTTGCAAATCAGCTTTATATTGTAGGGTTGGTGGCAGGTTCTTACCCACACGCAACTTGCCTATTGGTAGATGGCCTCCTGGAAAATTGTGTATATTTATATATGTATGCTGTAAGCGATCGCGTGTGAGAGTATGTGAAGAGAAAAACTGTGAGTCAAATTGTGCTCTTGTTCTCTACTCTTTCCTCGTAGAGTTTGTGTAATTTTGGGTTTCTGTAACCAAAAACTTATATAGTGAGATTGGTTTGTAGACTAAATGTCATATGATTTTTTTCTTAGTTGATAAAAGGTTTTTCATATAAAATTTTTTTGTGTTCCTATTCTCCTTTTCTTCTCATCCTTTTTGTGGTGTGTGTATTAGCCATTCGATCGCCATTTTTCCCGTAAGAGTTGTGATAAGTGTCTTAAAAACGACCACAAACTATTTCAGGTTCCACACGAATATGGGGCCCTTCATGGCTTTATCAATTAACACCGTTGTGCTTCCAGTTGCATGAATCATTAATACCATCCGGCTGCATCAACTGATAGGTGCTCCAACTTAATCAAAAAATGGCTCTTTTGACAATAAGAGCGACATAGCAAATACTTGCAAGTATCAGTTCATGTATTTGATGGATATATTGTGGATACTTTGCAATCTCATGTTGTCAAGTTTCCGGCACAAAATAACTGCTGCTTGCTAACAATGTTATACGACTTGGGAGTACTTCTTCCTACTAGTTCAGGCCCATTTAGCTCCGAAAATGAATATTTGCTACTCTTACTGTGAATGTATTCATAATTTCTAAAACGTGAAGTTTCTTTTACATCCTCATTTCAAGTGAATTTATATCTCATTTTTGTCCTGTAACACCTTTTCCATGTGTCTGGTCACTTCTCGCAAGTGCTTTTATTCGTATCCTTTGAGCATGCTCAGATTATTTCTATATTTTCTCAAACATTAATGGAGCTATATATGGACGATTGGCTCAATACTTGTTTATGAAAAAAATCCAGAATGTCCACTATGATTTCCTACATTAATCATAGTGTTGTAACTCGTAAGGGATGGCATGTTATTGGTTAGTTGCAGTACTGGAAGCTGCAACAATTAATTAGCATTATAGTCTAGCTTAAAGAACAAAAATTAGTTGGCATAATAGGAATGAAGCTTGATCAGAGGTACTTGATTGGATTCCATTTGGAGAAAAATGATCATTTTATAGGAATCTTGTATTTGCAGTTGCTACCAGTAAAAATATCATTATTATCCCTTCCACTGCTCAAAGAGATGCGGCAATGGCAACCCGTAATCGCTGTGTATGATAGACGTGCCTTTCTATCTCGTAACAGTGCATGTTGTTTGAAGTTGGCCGTTTTCCTTCCAAAGGATGTTCATGCTTAGGAAAAGGGAAAAAGGAAGTAGAAAAGAAAACATATTTAAAAAGGAAACTCTATCTCCTCTTGCTACTTGGCATCTCAAGCATGGATTTCGAGGTACCAGAATGAAGTTCCCTGTTTTGACTTACATGGGAGTCAAAATCTATGACATAAAATCTGCTGCGTTATTATCCAAATATTGTGTACGTGAAAGAGCTTCTCAAAGCACTGGCTAGCTAAAATCAGTTTCTAAATTTGCACCATTCATCTGTTTCAGGTGATTGGAGATGTTCTGAGGATTCGACAAATTATCACCAACCTGGTCAGGTATAAATTTATAACTTTTGCACTAATTTACAGTCTGCAAGGAGGCCCGAGGCCCCACAATCTTGACCATCAGGACCAATGAATGAGGTGTGAAGTACAACCATATGACTTTTTCTCAGTTAGCATCACAGAATTTTATTCTCAATCTCGTCCAAAAGACAGACATGTGAACCCCTTCCCTGCCATCCATTACCAGTTATGCTTTCAACATTTAGGATATTTATGAAAACTGTTAGTGTCATTTTTATATTGGCATATTCCGTGACAATATTTGGTCGTATCTCGATGTTGGGTTGTGTTCATCGAAGTGCTGCATCAACTTATTTCCGTGGCTATCTGTTCTCAGATTCCAGAAGTATTGTGCCTGCTGTTCGCTTGATCTGCACTCGACCCCAATTTCTAATAGCATCGTGCCTGCTGTACGCTCTTTATTCGCTTGAGCCCCGATTCCAGTAGCCTTGCGCCTACCATGCGCTTGAGCCCAAAATCTAGTAACCATCTGCTTGAAGCTCGTCGCCCTCTCGCTCGCGAACCCTAATAGGTTTTCCTTTTAAAACCCTAGGCGCGTTCGCCGCGCGCTTGAGCGCTGCGGTAATGGTCTTTTGTTTTAAACGTGTTTTTAGAGCTCTCTATATATTTCTTCTTTCTTTCAGTTGTCCTACATTTTGCTGAAGCATTTTGGAGCGCCCACTTTGAGAGATATTCATCTTCTACTATTTTAATCTTATTCCAATTGAGAAAACCGCAATTATATTATTATGTTCCATGTGTTAATGGTTTTCTCACTACTTTCTCTTTACCGATACATCACTCTTACCCATTTACCTTTGTTGGCGACGTTGGTATTGTGAAGAAGGGGTTCTGGTGGTGTTTGCTACTTCAAGCGGTTTGTGAGGAAAGATTGACGTGAAAATCAGAAGGCGTTCGATTCCGTTGCCTTCGGCAAATCTAAAGAGTTCCTTGGTAGGGATCACAAGATGAGAGTAAGTCGACTAGGTTAGCACGTTTGTACTACCCGATCTGTAAGTTGATTTTCATAGTGGATATCTTCTCTGGCCGTTTAAGCTTGGAGGGTTTTTCTCGATTACCGTGGATATCGAGTTTTTCCTTCAT
>JAODPA010067801.1:0-10440 GCA_025585075.1 Nepenthes mirabilis | reverse complement strand
AAATAATTAAGTTATAAAAATATTTAATTCAGTAAATAATTATATTATGACTTGATGCGTCATGGATCTGAATTTCAAACAGATTCGGAATGATTCGTTTGTCCTGATTCCGACACCGTTCCCTGAATTGGATCCTACACGCCATTAAAAAGAGCAGGAGGTCAGTGTGTCGGCGAAAAGTTGTCCCACCGAAAACACTCCGACGCTCAAATCAGTAAACAGCCTTCGAAAGATAAAAAGGTTTCTAAAACTGAAAATTGAGAAACAGGGAGTTTGTATATATTTTCAGATGAAAGAAAGACGAGACTGTCTCCTTGAATTTGGAAGGTGAGGAAGCAGTAAACGGCCATGAGAGGCACGCTTGTGTGCTTTAGGGTTTTTGGAGTCGTTTGAGTCAGAGTTTGCGTAGTAGAAAGCGTCAATGATTCAGAGCGTCGGAAGCTGAAAGCGTAAGTAACTAAGAGCGTTTGTAACAGAAAGCGTCAGTAAATGAGAGCATGCTTGGAATGAGAATTCTAGGACTTACTTATAATTGAGCGGGCGATCTTTCTCCTTTGGAAGGAGTGATCTCCTGCGTGATTCTTGGTTGGCCTACCTTTCAGAATTGATACCAGTTGCCAGAAGGATCGAAATAGTTTCCTTTCATGGTGGTCAGCGGCTTTCCATATTGCTTACCTTCCTTCTGTGTTTTTACCGTCGGAGTGTCCCGGTTTGTAAGATATTGGAAAAATCTGGTGCCTTCCTTACGAGAAAGGCGCCGATTTTGTCAATATCCATTTTAAGAGCCAGCAGAAATCCTGAAGATTGCCAGGAGAGCAGTTGTTGGTCGTCTGATGAATCGTGAGCTTAAGTGGGCCTGGCCCGTAAAAGCCTTTTTATTTTTGGCCAGAACTGTTGACCGTCTTGATCAGTTCTAGAGAACAACATTGACCGAAATTGTTGACCGTCTTGGTCAATTTTGGAGAACAATATTAACCAAAACTGTTGACCGTCTTAGTCAGTTTCGGAGAACAACATTGACCGGAATTGTTGACCGTTTTGGTCAATTCCGGAAAAGTTTTCTGCCAGATCTGATGGACGCGTGGACATCACTCGGTTTACAGGCCAGAAGAAGACACGCGTCTTCTGTTGGTTGGGCGGAGATCCCGGCCATTAATGCGTCACGGATTCGCCTTTTGAAGAGCCAAATAGGGAGTTGACACGTGGCAGGACTGACGGCGTCCTTAATGAGGGGTTTTAACGTGTGCTTGGCGTTTAAGTTTTCCCTCCACTCTTCGAAAATCCTTTACGCCTCCAAGCCTCCGTCTTCTCCGTTCCTAACTTTCAGAAACCCTAATCCTTCGAGTGAGTTATGGCATCTGTTGCAGACATTGCCTCCGTTCTAAGAGAGTGTGACGTCAAACCGCTGTGTGCTGAGTTTAACATTCCAAAGGAAATTGCGTGGAGAGTTCCGGGAAGGAATGACAGAGCTTTTGCTCCTCCGGAGGGATATATCACAGTCTATGAGGCCACCTGAGGAGCGGCCTTCGTATCCCACTGCCGGACGACTTGGAATCTCTTTTGAAGGCTCTGCGAGTACCCATTGCCCAACTTTATGCCAACGCTATTCGGTATCTCTGCACTATGTATATTTTTCTTCGCAAGCGTGGTAAGAAGCTTAGGATGTCCATGGATAGGGTTTTGTTTAAAATAAATCAGGGAGGAGAGTAGATATCGCTCATCCCCCGTTTTGGTATAAAAACAAATAAAGTCATATACGACTCGTTGAAGAACTGAAAGAACCTGCTCTTCTTCCTGCGTGTGGGAACGGCCTGGCCCTTTCAAAAGGACTGGGGCTAGGTTCCGGAGGCATATGCGGGGACGCCGTCTGAGGCGGAGACGGCGGCCCAGGAGTGGGTAATAAATGCAATAAAGGAGAACCCCGACGAGTTCGATCGGGATTTTTTTGGTTTCCCGGGAGGAGACTAGGAAGGTGAACTGGGGTCCGCCATCCCCAATTCAAAAACCTACGCCGCCCGTGGGGATGATGAATCCGGAGGATTCGAAGGGCATTATCATCCGTATGCGGTATACAGACGAAGGGTTTATTGGCCCGCTGCCAGAAAAGGTGCTGGAGACGCCCTCATCATCGTCGTCCCTCATTGACTACGTGGCTGTCGGGATCTGAAGCGGGCCTGGTAGCACTGCGGGCCTGGAGAAGACCCATGAGGACTGGCCGGCGGATTCAGGAGTCATCTTGGCGCAGCCTACGCCGCAAGTGGTTCCTAGTACTGAATCGACAGAGTCTTTCGAGGAGCCATCTTGTGAGCCGGTGGTGGGCGCGCAGGAGCCGTCCGTTAGCTCTCCAGTAGCGCAAATTCCTATTGTGGAACCAATGGTGGAGCTTGATCCTCCAGCAGCTGCTCCAGAGGCTACAATAGAGGAAACTGCTGCTGCCGTGGGCGAGACTGATGAGCTCTTGGAGTGCATTCTGGAGGAGGCAGCTACTAGCTCGGCTCGAGAGGATGGTCCTGGTCCACCGACTCCTGGGCCAAGTTTGGATGCCAGGCCTAAGAGGCCTACAAGGATATTTTATGAGGTATGATTCTTAGCGATGTCTACCGTGTATTTTTTCCCTTCGCGGATTTCTAACTTGTTATTTGTTCGCCTCTTATGCAGTCAAAGAAGCTGATTTCCGCCGTTTCCAAGGAGGTCGAGTAGCGAGATCAGGTGATCGCCGATAGGGAGGCGGAGATCGCCTGGCTGGACGCCAAGTTGGCTGCTTCAGCAGGAGAGCATTGCGAGGAGACTGCCGCCCTCGAGGCTGTCCTGGCGGGTATGGAAACGGAGATCGCCAGCTTGGGAGCTGAGAATGCTCGTTTGAAAGAGGAGGAGGATCGGAGCAAAGCGAGCAAGAAATGACTTACAAATCGGATATCCACCCTGGAGAATGAGCTAGGTCTCCGGATTCGCCCCCACGAGGTTGAGGGCATGCTGAACGCACGGATGTTTGAGTGGGTCCAAGTCTGGCGGCGTCTTGTGAGGCTGATCAACCTTAACTTCCCTGTTAGTACCTTCATCTAGAAAATCGTGGGGCGCAGCATAAGGACGACCTTGTGGAGGAGTCCTGGGACAGCCAGAGGCGGCCGCCGCCTTCTTAGCCTTTTGTACCTTTTCCTATTTGTTCTTATATATTTTTGTAACGTATTTAAAGCAATGAAATTGGAACTCTTTCAATTCCGTGTCCATTCATTTTCACTGCTTGTGTTTGCATGCTTTGTTGCATTGGGCGGCCAACTAAGTTGGCCGGTTGGTGTTGTTTGGCTGCCTAGGAAGTTATGTTCTAAGGCTTGGCAGGCAGTTGTGTTAACCAACCTGGCGGCGCTGTCCAAATGATGACTTGGACGGCCATCGTCGGAGAAGGACACTTCTCTCTTCGACCGTCGCTAACTGATCCTACTATCTCCCCGTAGAGGAGGTCGTTGCGTATACTGTGTAAGCCCCCTAAAGTTTTGACCGCTATCGGGCCACTTGGATGACCAAGGTTTAGTACGACCGCTAATGGGCTGCTCGGATGACCGAGGTTTATATTAGGCCGCTTGTGGGCCACCTAAATGACCAGGGTTTAAAATAGACCACTCATGTGCCATCTGGATGACCAAGGTTTAGATACGACCGCTAATTGGCCGCTCGGATGACTGAGGTTCAAGTTCGACCGCTTATGGCCGCCTGAATGACCAGGGTTTAACGAGAGGGTGAAGACTCTCCCGACTTAAGGGCAATCTAGGTCGGGTAACCTGCAAAGAAGACACATGCACATGCACATGCACATAGGAAGAATGCTAAGTAAACACTTATTTTCCATAAAATCAAAATAAGAAAGCGAGTGCAAACAATAATGCAAATGCGTACCTGTGTCTACTATTGGAAGTATCGTTTGAGGTGGATGGCGTTCCACGTTCAGTGAACCAGTTTCCCATCCTGGCTCCAGAGTTTGTAGGCTCCGTTGCGCAGGACGGCGGAGAAGAGGAAAGGCTCTTCCTAATTAGGGGAGAGCTTATTGCGGCCGGCCAACTTGCCTGTGGCCTCAACGCCTCATAGGACCAGATCCCCCATATCGAATCGTCGTACCTTAACTTTTTTGTTGTAGTATCAGGCGATCCAATGTTGGTAGGCTGCTGTCCGTACTATGGCAGCGTCGCGAGCCTCTTCTAACAAGTCTAAGTGCTTCCTGATTTTTTGGGAGTTAGTCTATGGGGCAAAGGACTCTACCCTGAAACTTGGAAGCCCGATTTCGATCGAGATTACCGTCTCAGTCCCATAACAGAGGCTGAAGGGTGCCTCGTGCGTTGGTTCCTTTGGGGTTGTTCGATAAGACCAAAGAACAGAAGGGAGCTCGTCCGCCTAGGAGCCCCCTGCATCCTCCAGCTTAGTCTTTATCCTGTGGAGCAACGTTCGATTTGTCACCTCTACCTATCCGTTTGCTTGGGGGTATGCCACCGAAGTGTGGACCAACTTGATGCCAAGGTTGGTGCAATACTTGGTGAAACGTTTCCTCAAGAACTGGGTCTCATTGACAGTCACGACGACATCGGGGATGCCGAATTTGTAGATGATGTTTTGACGGAGGAATTCCAGGGCGTTGTGTTCTGTTATCTTAGCCAGTGGGACAATTTCAACCCGTTTGGTGAAGTAGTCGATACCCACGATGATAAATTTCTTTTACCCCGTGGCAATGGAAAACGGGCCGAGGAAATCGAGCCCCATTGCGCGAAGGGCCAAGGGGCCTGAAGGGCCTTCAGATCTGAGATGGTTATCGGTGAAGGTTGCTATGAAGCTGGCAGCTTTCACATTTCTTCACGAACTCTAGCGCGTCTTTCTTCATCCAGGGCCAGTAGTAGCCTTGGCGCATGACCTTGAAGGCCAAGTTTTTTCCGCCAATGTACAACCCGCAGATCCCGAGGTGAACTTCACTTAAAGCGTAGTCAGCCTCCTCGGGAGTTAGACAGTGGAGGTATGGAGTCGAGTAGCCACGTCGGTACAACCGTCCGTCAACCACAGCATATCAGCCGGCTGTCTTCTTGACCCGTTTGGCCTTCTCCACGTCATTTGGCAATGATCCGTCCGCCAGATAGTTTAGGAAAGGCGTCATCCAGTTTTTTACTTCAGAAATCTGCATTGCCTCTCGCTTCTCAATGCTGGGAGTGTCTAAGATCTCCCGTATGTCCCTCGAATACTGTTCTGGGTTTTCGACAGCAGCGGCTTTGGCCAGCTGGTCCGCCTTCCAGTTTTCGGTTCTGCGAACTGAACCAGGGTAAGTTTGTCGAATCCCTGGGCAGCCTCCCTTGCCTTTGCCAAATACTTGGCCAAGAGGGGGTTATTCCCCTCAAAGCCTCCGTTAACTTGGTTAACAATTAGTTCGGAGTCGCTGTAAACTGCCAACCTCTTGGCGGAGCACTCCTTAGCTAACCGTAATCCGGCTAACAGGATCTTATACTCGGCAACGTTGTTGGTTGCCGAGAAACAAAGCCTGAGGGAGTATTTCACCTCATACCCATCGGGGGTCGTAAGGACCACTCCAGCGCCGCTACCTGTGTCCGTTGACGATCCGTCCACGTGGAGTATCCATTCTGGAACTCCGACAAGCAGTTCCGCACTTTCTTTGGGCTGTTCCACGAGGACTGGGATTGTAGTTTCGATAATGAAATCAGCCAGCGCCTGTGCTTTCACAGCAGGCCTGAGCTGAAAGTTGATGTCAAACTCGCCCAACTCGATAGCCCGTTTCACTAATTGTCCAGAAACGTTGGGTTTCTAGAGGATGTTTTTCAGCGACTGGTCTGTAAGGACCAATATTCGATGGGCCTGATAGTAAGGCCTTAACTTCCGTGTTGAGAATATTAGCGCCACGGCTAATTTTTCTGTGCGCCAGTATCGGGTCTCTGGGCCGGTCAACGTTTTACTCACATAGTAGACCAGCCGCTGGGCGTCAGAGTCCTAGCGCATGAGGACAAAACTGAGCGACACCTTTGACACTGCCAAGTAAAGATATAACTCCTCTCCGCCCTTGGGTGACACCAACTACGGCAGGCTGGCCAAATACCGTTTTAGTTCATCAAAAGCGGTTTAGCATTCTGCTGTCCATTGGAACCAGTTGGATTTCGTTCCTCTAAGGGCTTTAAAGAAAGACTGGTACTTGTCACCGGACTTCGCAAGAAAGTGGGACAGTGCTACCAGCCGTCTAGTCAGTCGCTAGACATCCTTTACGTTCCGTGACTGAGCCATGTCGGCGAACGCCTTGATCTTCTCTGGGTTTGCCTCGATCCCTCGTTGGGAGACGATGAAATCCATGAATTTGTCAGAGGCTACTCCAAAGACACACTTAGCCGGATTTAGCTTCATGTGATGCTTACGGAGCACCTTGAATAACTCTTCCAGTCGCGGATGTGGTCACCGGTGACCCTGCTCTTAACGAGTATGTCGTCGACGTAGACCTCCATGTTACGACCAATCTGTTTTTCAAATATTTTGTTAACAGTTGATAGGTCGCCCTAACGTTCTTGAGTCCGAAAGGCATTACTTTATAGCATTAGGTCCCATGATCGGTCATGAACGAGGTGTGCTCCTCGTCCTCCAGACTCAGCCGAATATAGTTATAACCTGAATAGACATCCATAAAACTTAGCAGCTCATATCCGACTGTTGAGTCAACCAGCAGGTCAATCCTGAGCAAGGGAAAACTGTCCTTTGGACAGGCCTTGTTAACGTCGGTAAAATCGATGTATATCTGCCATTTCCCGTTGCTTGTCTTTACTAAGACAACATTAGAGAACCAGTCCAGGTATTGGACTTCCCTAATGAAGCCTGCGTCTAGCAGCTTTTTGACCTCCTCGCGAATGACAATTAGCTTTTCAACGGAGTGGTTCTTCCGCTTTTGCCTGACGGGCTTTCGGTTGGAGTTAAGTCCCAATTTATGGACCATTATCTCTGTTGGGATTCCAGGCATGTCTGCTAGAGTCCATGCAAAAAGATCAGCGTTCCTTCGCAGGAACGCAACCAATTCATTGCGCAGTGGTCCGGTAAGTAAACCGCCGATCTGTACACACTTATTTGGCTTTTTCGGGTCCAGCGGGATTAGATCCGTGGCTTCACCGGACTGCGCTTGCTGAAGAGTTGCCTTGTCCCAATGGTCGAGCTCCCCAACTGTTCTAGCGCTACCACTTGGGGCAATCTGGGACATGTAACAGGTTCGCCCGGTTACCTGGTCACCCAGCACCTCACCGACACCGTAGGGCATTGGAAATTTTATTTTGAGGTGTGAAATCGAAGTGACCACCCTGAACACTGTCAAGCACGGTCTACCCAGTATGGCATTGTATATTGAGGGTAAATCGACCACCAGGAAGGTGAGCGTTCGATTTGTTGTTTTTGGATACGTACCCAAGGTGACTTCCAATTGGATAGTCCCTTGAATGGGCACTGGCTCGTTGTCGAGGCCGTATAATGGGCCCCCGGCAGGTTTTAGTTGGTTCTTTTTAAGCCTAATCTGAAGAAAGCATCCAAGTAAAGTAAATCGCGAGAACTTTTATTATCAATAAATACTCACTTCAGTTGGTAGTCTACACTACCGTCCGAAACGAGCGCGGATACAACGAGGGGATCAACATGGGGGGACACTACATGGGCTAAGTCATCATCACTAAAGCTGATAGTGTTATCCGTCGTGCGCTATTTCTTCCTCCTAGCTTGCTGTTCCTCGCTGCCATATGAGTTTTTAGCAGGTCGGGTGGTAACTATATTAACCACCCCTACTGCAACCCGGTTTCAGGGTGGGCTCTGCTCCTACCCCTCTTCGCCAGCTGCTCCAGAGTTCTGTCTAGGACCTCTGACAAATTTGGTGAGGTGGCCTCTACGAATCAGCCCCTCGATTTCCCTCTACAGTGTCTTGCAGTCCTCAGTTGAATGGCTAGCAGAGTGATGGAAGTCACAGTACTTCGAATGATTTTCAGAGTCCTTCAGTGGTTTTGGTCACTTTAGAAATTTTTCTCCGCGGATCTGCATGAGAACGTTTGAGCGTGTGTCCGTCAGAGGCATGAAACTTGTGGGCCCGTAGTCCCTGTGTTCTGGGGGCCCAGTCCAGCACTGCTTCTGGCGGGAGTAATCTCCGCCACTGTACTTCCTCTTTCCTTCACCAAGGAATGATCGAGGCCGATCTGTCCGTTCTGGACATTTTGCCTCGTTGGCCTCTTCTACTACAGCGTAGACCCGGGTGATGGATTCCACGTCTCGGAAGGTCTGAGGATTTTTATGGGCCAGGTGCTTGAAAAAGTCACCGTAGGTCAGTGCAGAGATGAAACTGCCCAACTTCATCTCCTCTATAATCCGTGGGATCCGTCTAGCCTCTACCACAAAACGATCTAGAAATCGCCGTGGGTTCTTTCCCGGCTTCTGCTTGATGTGGGAGAGATGCCATTGCTACTTCTCTTCCCGTCGGCTCGAGTCATACTGAGCCAGGAAGAGATCGGTGAGCTCACGAAAGTTGCTGACGGTGCCTGAAGGGAGGCGATGGAACCAGATTCGGGCATCTCCCTTCAGCGTGTGCGAAAAACAGCGACATATCGCTGAGTCTTCTAACCCTTGTAGACTCAGATGGGTGCAAAAGTGATCGAGGTGGTCAACCGGATCACTGCTCCCATCATATGAGTCAAGGGAAGGCATCTTGAATTTCATAGGCAGTGGACGACTGAGGATCTCCGCTGTGAAAGGAGATCGGTCCAAGTCGATGGCGCGCTCCTCATCTTGGAACACACAGTTCCAGATTTTGTCCACTCGCGGATCTGTGCGAGCAGCGCTTGCTGATCTTTTGGAGTTGAGGTAAACCCTCAACTCCGTTTTGTCCCTGGAGGATTCAGTAGCTAACTGGCTACTGCCTCCAGCGGACCTGGCAGTCCTAGAGGCTCACTCCTGGATTACGTTCTGGTCTTCTGCCCGAAAGTATCCGGGATTTCTTCTCTCTGGACTTTCCTGCGGAGACATGCTCCCGGAGCGTTCTTCGGGCTTGTTCTGGCCAAGAATGCGGGAGGAGGCTGGGACTGGATGGCCCCTGCGTCTCTCAGGCCTCTTGGCTGGTTTCTTTTTCCTCTGGCCACCCTTTTTGGTGGCCGGCGCAAGGACGGCTACTAGTGGAGCCGCTTGCAGTCGCTGCTCGTTCTGAGTACAAAGTATTTGGAGCAGACGATTATTAGCTTGCATCTACTCCATTAGCTGCTGAAAGTAGGGCACTGGCACTCCGCCGATTATCCCATTAACCGTGGCACCAGCAGCGTGGCCCTAGTCAGAATTGGTAGCGTCTCTAGCGAGATCGCTAGTTTGAACTCTCGTGTTCACCATTGCAAAATCAGACAGTGAAAGTGAGCGTTGTGCGAATTTATGGTTGACTTTTGTAAGGGTTTCCCACAGACGGCGTCAATAATGCATCCTGGATCCGAACTTCGAACAGATTCGGAATGATCCGCCTGTCCTGGTTCCGGCACCATTACCTTAGTTGGATCCTACACACCACTAAAAAGAATAGGAGGTCAGTATATCGGCGGAAAGTTATCCCACCGAAAATACTCCGACGCTCACATCAGTAAACAGCCTTCGAAAGATAAAAATGTTTCTAAAACTGAAAATTGAGAAACAGAGAGTTTGTGTATATTTTCAGATGAAAGAAAGACGAGACTGTCTCCTTGAATTTGGAAGGTGAGGAGGCAGTAAACGGCCATGAGAGGCACGCTTGTGTGCCTTAGGCTTTTTGGAGTAGTTTGAGTCAGAGTTTGCGTAGTAGAAAGCGTCAATGATTCAGAGCGTAGGAAGCTGAAAGCGTAAGTAACTAAGAGCGTTTGTAACAGAAAGCGTCAGTAAATGAGAGCATGCTTGGAATGAGAATTCCATGGCTTACTTATGGTTGAGCGGGCGATTTTCCTCCTTTGGAAGGAGTGATCTCCTGCGTGATTCTTAGTTGGCCTACCTTTCAGAATTGATACCAGTTGCCAAAAGGAACGAAATAGTTTCCATCCATGGCGATCAGCGGCTTTCCATATTGCTTACCTTCCTTCTATGTTTTTCCCGTTGGAGTGTCCCGGTTGGCAAGATATTGAAAAAATCTAACGCCTTCCTTACGAGAAAGGCGTCGATTTTGTCAATATCCGTTTTGAGAGCCAGCAGAGATCCTGGAGATTGTCAGGAGAGCCGTTACTGGCCGTCTGATGGATCGTGGGTTTAAGTGAGCTTGGCCCATAAAAGTCTTTTTATTTTTGGCCTGTTGTTACAGTGATTCCAGTCAATGCTCATGTTGACCGTCTGCACGTGCATTAGCCGTCTTCCGGAGTCCAGACGGTCAATGATGGCGTTGACCGTCTTGGGCCTTTCACGCTTTGGGCCTTTGGGCCCTGTTGGGCCGTTTTTAAGTTGACCGTTTGG
>JAODPA010067800.1:0-10440 GCA_025585075.1 Nepenthes mirabilis | reverse complement strand
AACCTACTACCTGCTGAACTCGAATATTTTTCAACTTTTTACTTTTAACCCTCATTTTTCAGTACATATTTGGCCTCTTATAGATTATCATCATTTTAATTACTCCCAAATTATCATATTTTTAGGTCCGGGATCTCACACTCTCCCCCACTTAAAGAAATTTTATCCTCGAAATTAAACAAAGTTACATACCTCAAAAAAACAAGTGGAGATATTTACTTTGGATCTCCTCTTTGCGCTTCCAAGTGGCCTCCTCCAGTGAATGATTTCTCCAAAGTACCTTCATTAGGGGAATGGTTTTTGTACGTAACCTCTGATCCTTTCGATCCAAAATCTGTAGCAACTTCTCGATATAGGATAAATCCCAGGCAATAGTCAAGGATCCATAGTCAATTAGATGTGCAGGATCGTTGATGTATTTTCCAAATATCGATACATGAAATACATCGTGTATGCCCGTCAGACTAGGTGGTAACGCCAACCTATAGGCTATCTCCCCGATCCTTTCCGGAATCTCAAAAGAACCAATGAACCGCGACTTCCGTTTCTCCTTCACTCCAAGCCGCAATATTCCCTTGGACAGTGAGACTTTCAAAAAAATAAGGTCTCTTACTTCAAAGCTCAATTCTGTCCTCCTCCTATCTGCATAAGTTTTTTGTCTACTTTGAGTAATCTTCAGATTATCATGGATCAGTTTAATTTTTTTTACTGTTTCCTTCACAATCTCAAGTCCCAAAATCATTCTATCTCTATTCTCCTCCCAGTGAATCGGCGACCTGCATTTTCTCCCATACAACACCTCAAAAGGTGTCATGCCGTTACTAGCCTGATAACTGTTATTATAAGCAAATTCAACTAGTGCCAGATAAGTGTCCCAAGTTCCTTTCAACTCTAAAATAGAGGCCCTCAACATATCCTCAATAATCTAAATGGTACGCTCAGATTAGCCATCAGTCTTAGGGTGATATGCAGTACTAAATTTTAACTCTATTCATAATTTCCTATACAAACTTTTTCAAAACCTCGAGACAAAACGAGGATCTCTATTAGTTACAATGGAGGCAGGAACTCCATGAACCCTCGCGATCACGTTCACATATAACTAAGACAGTCTATCACGCGAATAGGTCATCCTGATCGCCAAGAAGTGGGCTGATTTTATCAATCGATCAACTATAACCCAAACGGCGTCATAATTCCTAGGAGACCTCGGTAAACCCGATACAAAATCAATAGTAATATCTTCCAATTTTCAACTCGAGATTGGCATAGGCTATAATAATCCAGAAGGCTTCCTCTTCTTAACTTTCAGTTGCTGACATATCAGGCATTTCTCCATATAAGCCATAATATCTCTCTTTATGTTTCTCCACCATAAAATTTTCTTCGGATCCTGATACATTTTATTCATCTCAGGGTGAATCGTATACCGGGACCGGTGAGCTTCCTTCAAAATCCTTTCCTTCAATTCTCTATCGTCCGATACAGATAGTCGGTCTCTAAACCTCAACACTCTATCAGTTTGGACGTTAAAATCAGCTCGAGATTCGTTATTCAGATCACTTAAAACATCCACAAGGAACGGATCATTCACTTGCTTCTCTTTAACTTTGCTGACTATTTCCAATTAAATCTGAAGATACGACTGGAGTATTCTATCACCCTTAGCATAACGTTGGATATCACATTATTTCAAGTAATCCAACATTTTTATCTGCTTGATTTGCAATTGAGCCACATACCCCGATCTACAACTGAATGCGTCTGCAACTATATTGGCATTCCCTGACTTATACTGTATCTCACAGTCATAATCCTTTAAGAAATCAAGCCATCTCCTTTGCCTCATGTTAAGTTCCTTTTGTGAAAACAGGTACTTCAAACTTTTATAATCAGAATACACAAGAAACTTTTCACCATACAAATAATGTCTCCAAATTTTCAAGCTAAAAATAACAGCAGCAAGCTCTAGATCATGGGTACGGTAGTTCTTTTCATGCACTTTCAGTTATCTAAATCCATAAGCTATAACTTTACCGTGCTACATCAATACACATCCTAGACCCGCCTTAGAGGCATCATAGTACACCTCAAAGCCTCCGAAACTCTCTAGAATAACCAATACTAGAGCAGTAGTCAAGCGATCCTTTAGCTCCTGAAAGCTCATATCACACTCCTCAGTCCATTCAAACTTAGCCTAATTCTTCAGCAATTGAGTTAAAGGCATAGTAATCTGTAAGAAATTCTCTACAAAATGCCTGTAATAACTTGCCATGCCCAGAAAGCTCCTAAATTCAATCACAGAAGCCGGTCTACTCCAGTTTGTAAGAGCCTCTACCTTCTTTGGATCCATAGAAATACCACCATTAGAAATTACATGTCCCAAAAATATCACCTTCTCTAACTAGAATTCACATTTACTCAGCTTAGCATATAATTTTTCCTGGCGGAGCACTTGAAGTACTATCCTCAAATGAATCTCGTGTTCCTCATAATCATTTGAATAAATCAGGATATCATCAATAAATACCACCACAAATTTATCCAAGTACGGCCTGAACACCCTATTCATCATATCCATAAAAGCAGCTAGAGTATTCGTAAGGTCAAAAAGCATAACAAGAAACTCATAATGGCCATAATGTGTCCGAAAAGCAGTATTAGCTACGTCTTCTGGCTTAATCCTCAATTGATAATAATCGGACCTCAAATCAATCTTTGAGAACACCCGAGATTCTTGCAACTGATCAAATAAATCATCAATACACGGTAGAGGATATTTATTCTTAATTGTGATTTTATTCAACTTACGATAACCAACACACAACTGCAAAGACACATCTTTCTTCCTCACAAACAATACCGGCGTACCCCAAGGAGATACTCGGTCTGATAAAGCCCTTGTCTAACAGCTCCTATAATTATAATTTTAACTTCTTCAATTCAATCTAAACCATATGATAAGGGGCCTTAGAAATTTGACTATCACCAGGAATAATAGCAATTTCAAAGTCAATCTCCCAACGTGAAGGTAATCTAGATAACTCCTCTGGAAATACATCCATAAAATTACAGACAACCAAGATGTCCTTAGCCGACACACTATAACTCCCAGTAGTGCAGGCATATACTAAGTAAGATTTACATCCACTTTTTATCAAATGCTTAGCATGTAAAGTAGAAATTAATACAGGCACTGCCTTTTTCTTAATGCCTTGAAAGAAAAAGGGTCTCATTTCAGGAATATTAAAGCAAACCCTCTTTAAAAAATAGTCAATACTGGCATGATATTTGGCCAGCCAGTCCATCTCTAAAATCATATCAAAATCACTCATGTTCAACAATACCAAATCCACAACTAAACATTTTTCATTCACCTCAACTATACATCCAGGATACACAACATCAGTAATTATAGGGGACATAGTGAGAGTACACATAGACAATTTATAATCCAAAATACACAGGGTAGATATAATATAACATGCAAATTGTGGAGAAAGAACGGAGTAGGTAGATCCTGAGTCAAATAATATAGATGCAGAAACTCCACAAATAGAAAGAGTACCTTTCACAACATTCAGATATTCCTTCGGGTCCTGAACAATCACTGCGAAGGCCTTTGCCGGGATAGTAGGCTTCTTTCCTTCTAGCCTCGGAAGTAATGGACAATATTTGATCTGGTGGCCCTACTGTCCCCATATGAGACATGATCCCGATGCCTTACAGTATACTTGCCCCGGATGTCTCCTCCCACAAAATGTAAAATCTTCAGCCGATACTCTAGAATGGTCACTAACTGAGCTGGTACAACACTCTTTTCCTTATTAGCTGTCCTAGTCCTCTTGGACGGTCCAGAAGATTCCATAGCAGATCCAGTACTAATTTTTACCCGACTAGCAGTCCTCTTTGCATAAAATCTCTCCGTCTCTACTTCTTTCTCCTAGATAGCTACCCTATCCAAAATTTTAGCATAAATCTGGAGTTTCAGAATTGACAGCGACTTTTTAATATCATCCCGTGGCCCTTGTTGGAACTTCTTCGCCTTTCTCAACTCATTCTCTACGTAGAAGGGTACAAAATGGGATAATTTAGTAAATCTGGTATCGTACTCCTTCACTATCATATTTCCTTATCTCAATCTCATAAACTCTTACTCTTTCTGATCATAAAGGTTGGATGAGAAGAATTTCTCCATAAATGTATCCTCAAACATCTCCCAAGTAATGGCATCATCGGGCACTCCCAATACCCTCTTCTTCATACTCCACCAACTATCAGCTTCGTCCTCCAATTTATACACCGTAAAGGTGACCTTCTCCCGATCGGTACACCCAATCACAGCAAATATCTTCTTCATCCTCTTTAGCCACACATCCGCTTCTACCAGATTAGGCTTTCCTAGGAAGCCCGGTACCCACTTCGCTATAAATCTATCATAGGTCGTAGGAGCAAGAAGTGCCGGAGCTGGCTCGGGTGCAGGGACTAGAGCCATGTGCCTCTACTCAACATATTCTACTACATTAGTCAGTCTCTCCAACATATCGATATAAGCAGTCTCTCTATCATAGGACGTACTAGCACCACCACGGTCATTTCTTCTACCCCTTTTACTAGCCATTCTATAATCAAGATAAATATAATGTTATAATCCCAAGAAATCAGTGAAAGGAAAAAAAAGAAATATTCAACAGTTTAATAAAATTTAAACCTAGCCTAAGAACTAATCTCTTAAGAGTTCTAGTTGCCTTAGCTATCTCAACCTATTCCTATAGGAATTCAGTACAGAGATTAAAACCTATGCTCCCGCTTTTCGATCAATTAATCCCTAAGGCATCTCAATTCTTTGATACCAATTGTGACAGAATGAATTTTTTTTTCTCAAAAACTTCCGTCAAGATAGAAACAGGATTTAGAACCAAAATATAAAGTATAACTTCTGTAAAAATTTTGGCAGAGTCTCCTTTGTGACTGGATGAAAATTAAAAAATACAACCTGTCAGAACCTGTATAACCAACCAAAACAAGCACACAACTGTTGATTTATACCATAATTTTTTCTACAACACGCATATACAGGATCACAGATGTCATCCATGACATTAATCTAACAAACTATCTACTACATTAATAGTTCATGTGTGAGATGTCATCTAGGACCTATACAAAATATTCAGAAGTATAGAGTAGAAGTAGAACTATTATCTTGTAGAAGCATAGTTTTTTTCTTTTTTATCACATGCATTTCTATACAAAATCCATGTATACATAAATGTCTATAGGCATAAAATTCATATACAAAATCACATATCAAGTCAAGTCTTTACATCCAACTGATTCTCCAAAATAGCTCCAAAATACTTTAGATCTCCGCAGTCTTCAAGCTAGGCTCTAGATCACTCCTTTTCGTCCGATACTAACTCTACAATCTCATCTGGAAGGGAAAAATAGTAAAACAGTGAGTCGATGCCCAACAAGGTACACGCAGATATGCAGGAAATTAGTTATGCAGAACAGTTGTGAAACTATACAGAAACAGAATAATTATGCAAAATAGAACATAGAAAATAGAGAAATTATAATTTGACGATAATTAAACTCAAAAATCAGAGATCAATGCATTTCATAAAATAGAATCAGGAACTTCCTCTTTTATATTAGTACAGAACAGTAATCGGTGCAGAACAGTATCAGAAAAGGGTAGGATCAGTTCAGAAAGCAAAATCATGAGACATAAAAGGATAATAAAGAATAGTAACGGACCCTGTCAGTAGACCATACTAACTGAGGGGGCGAATAATCGAGAATAAATTGTATTCTCTTCATATAATCTAATGCCAGAAATAGGAAATCATTTCCCATAGGATCAGTACAGGTGTGCCTCCTGAAGGTTGGCTAGGTTCAGAATCTTTCCTCCTGACTGTAACGCTCCGACGATAGGGCAAACCACGTATAACTCCATGGATAGAGTTATCCTCGATTATCACCGTAACGTTCTAAGGTATGCCGGAGAATCTAACCTGATTGTAATCGGTATTGGGTCCTAAATAACAGTATAAAAAACAACTTCTTAACTGAAAGCCCTCTTTCGTTTCAGAGTTTCACAATTACCCTTTAGTTAACTTTAGAATGTTCAAAAATAGTTCATAACCTTTTAGATTTATTTCAGAATATACAGAGACAGTTAGAAACCCTTCAGAATTGGTTCAGAATATACAATAACGGTCTGAAAACCCTTTAGTTTTATAAGTCCGTGTAAAATTTTTAAAAATAAATTATACCAGGAGCTTCATTTTGATACCAATTAACTTTTATATAACAGAAGTTACGGTTAAAAATTATTAAAACCCTTCATTTTCGTACCTAGGGTTTTGCCAAAACTTTCGAACTCAAGTCAAACACCAAACATGTATTTATTCATGAAATCAATGCCATAAATCCAAATACATATACTAAATTATGCAATTTAACCAAAAATCCCTAATATTTTCGAGTGAGGGTTTCACCACATGCTTCCGGAACTAAATCGAACACTAATTACATACTTGTTTATGAAGTCTAAGCCAAATCTTGCAATACACATGAGTAAACACAAAATCTAACTGAACAATCGAGGAAAACATGCTTCATTTGCTTTAAGCATGCAATAATATAATTTTAGAGCATTTTAATCAATTTTGAAATAAGGGAAAGCAGTAAAGGTGGAAAATAACGTCCGAAATACACTTACTTGAGCCCGATCTACCGTTATTTTTACTCGGAGTGGATTGGAACGAGTGATTTTCCCTTTTTCCTCTTATCTTCTCCCTCCTTTTCCTTCGTGCTGCTGCTGCTCTCCCTTCTCTCTTTCCCCCTTCCCTTTATAACAAAAACGAAATTAGAATGCGGGACAAAAGTCACGACCGCGCTTGACCGCGCAGCGAGCGCGCTGCTTTTTTGCCAGTGTCCACTCAAGCCCGCCAAGGCGCACGACGTGTGGGCTAGGTTCTACTAGCGCCCGCTTGAGCGTGTCAGGGCACACAGCTTGCAGGCTAGGTTTAGGATTTTGTGCTTGCTGCCGCGCTTCGGGCACGCGGTAGGCAAAGACCTGCTACCTGCTGAACTCGAGTATCCATTTTGGCCTCTTATAGATTATCATCATTTTAATTACTCCCAAATTATCATATTTTCTTGTCCGAGATCTCACATATACTTTATATGCAGCTGTATCCATTTTACTACATTACGTTCTACATGACAATTTTACTACATGTTTGCATGTATCTTATTGAATTTCGACTCACTATTTTACTATTTTTCCCTCTAGATGAGACGGTAGAGATAGTTCCGAATGAGAAAGAATAGTTAAAGTCTTGCCTGAAGGCCTTTGGAGACTTGAAGATATTTTGGTGATTTTGAAAGGAAATAGTTTAAACGTAAACAATGGATTTTGTGCATATGGATTCTGTATATGAAATGTATGTGATGTACGTGATGAAACAGGGATTTATGCTTCCGCTGGTATATAGTTCAGCTTTCGCTATATATTTTTTTGGATTTTATACAGATCCTAGACGGCATCTCTTATTCTAAACTGTTAGAATAGTGGATAGGAATTATTAAATATAAGTTGTAGAAAATTATATGACAGCTATGAATCCTGTGTTAGTAATGAAAAGATATGTTGATGGATATTATGATGTTATTATATATATTTGCAGGTTTTAAGTAGGTTTTATATTTTAATTTAGCCCAATTTTAGGGGAGACTCTATTCGTTTTTTCTTAGAACTTTAAATTATTATTTAGAGTTTCAGTTTCTATTTCTATAATAATGGATTATCTGATGACAAAAAAATTTATTCCGTCTAATTAGTATCAGAGAAATGAGATGCCTTAATAATTGATCGATCGAAAAGTAGAAGCATAGGTTTGAATTTTTGTAAGAATAGGTCGGGGTAGTTAAGGCAACTAGGATGCTTAGGAAGTTGATCCTTAGATTATGTTTGAATTTCATTAAACCACTAATAACCCCTTCCATTAACTTGACTTTTTGATGTTATAATGCTTTTCTTATTCTTGATTATAGGATCTAAGATGGCCAGTAGGAGAAATGAAAAAAATAATCGTGGTGGTGCTAGTATTTTCCACGATAGAGAGGCTACTTATGTAGATCTGTTAGAGAGGATGATAAATGTGGTAGAATCTATGGAGTAGAGACATATGGTTCCGGTCCCTGCAACTGAGCTAGCTCCAGTAGACGTTGCTCCGATGACGTATAATAAATTTACAGCAAAGCGAGCACCAGAATTTTTGGAAAAGTCTGATCCAGCAGAAGTGGATGTTTGGCTTAAAAGGATGAAGAAGATTTTTACTGTGATTCGATACACCGATTAGGAGAAAGTTACTTTCGTGGTGAACAAGTTAGAGGGTGCGACTGATAGTTGGTGGAGTATGAAAAAGAGGGCATTAGGCATACCCGATGATGCAATTATATGGAAGATGTTTGAGGATACTTTTTTAAAAAAAATATTTTTCGTCCAGTCTCCAACATCAGAAAGAGCAAGAACTTATGCGGCTGAGATAGAAAAGTATGACGGTGACTAAATATGATATAAAATTCACTAAGTTGTCCTGTTTTGCGCTCTTTTACGTGGAGGATGAGTTGAGAAAAGTAAAGAAATGCCAACAAGGACTACAGAATGATATTAGGACGCAATTATCAACCCACAAGCTTCACACCTATGTAGATATTCTGGATATGACAATTATTTATAAAAAGGAGGTGGAGACGGAGAGATTCTTTGCAAAGAGGACTGCTGGTCGGACGGGTATCAGTGTTGGATCAAGTGTAAGGCCTTCAGGACTGTCCAAGAAGGTGAGAATAACTGATAAAGGGAAGAGTATCACTCCAGCTTAGTCAGTGGCTAGCTTTAGAGTATTAGCTGCTGATTGTACCTTTTGTGGGAGGAAGCATCCGGGGCAAGCATATCACAAGGTATCAGGAGCATGTTTTAGATGTGGACAATAGGACCATTTGATGAAAGACTGTCCATTACCTCCGAGGCTAGAAGAAAAAAAGCCTTCTGTTACGGCTAAGGCCTTTGCGATGATTGTTCAGGACCCGGAGGCATCCCCGAGCATTGTGGAAGGTACCCTCTCTATTTGTTGAGTTTTTACTTCTATATTATTTGATTCAGGGTCCACTCACTCTTTTATTTCTCCATAATTTACATAGTGTATTGTATCTGTTCCGTGTGCTTTTAGATTATGCATTATCTGTGTCAACTTCCACTGGATCTTCTGTGGCTGCTGATATTGTGTATCCTGGATGTGTGGTTGAAGTGAATAAAAAATATTTAATTGTGAATTTGGTGTTGTTGAACATGGGTGATTTTGATATAATTTTGGAGATGGACTGGCTAGTTAAATATCACGTTAGTATTAATTATTTTCTAAAAAGGGTTTGTTTTGATATTCCTCGGATGGGACCCTCTATCTTTCAAGGCATTAGGAAGAAGGAGGTGCCTATATTAATTTCTATTTTGTATGCCAAGTATCTGATGAAACGTGGATGTAAAACTTACCTAGCATATGCCTACACCACTGGAAGTGATATGTGCCGGTTAATGATATCCTTGTTATTTATGATTTTAAGGATGTATTTTCAGAGGAGATTGCTTAGATTACCCCCACACCGAAAAATTGAGTTTTAAATTACAATCATTCTTAGAGTTTACCCGATTTCTAAAACATTATATTGTATGGTCCCGATTGAATTAAAAGAATTGAGGTTATAGTTATAGGAATTATTAGATAATGGTTTTATCAGATCGAGTGTATCTCCTTAGGGTACATCGGTATTGTTTGTGAGGAAGAAAGATGGATCTTTGCGGTTGTGTTGATTATTGTTGGTTAAACAAAATCATAATTAAGAATAAGTATCCGTTACTGTGTATTAATGATTTATTCGATCAATTGTAAGGATCTTGGGTATTTTCGAAGATCGATTTGAGGTCCAATTATTATCAGTTGAGGATCAAGCTAGAAGATATAGCTAAGACTGCCTTTAGAACAAGATACGACTACTATAAATTTCTCGTTATACCTTTCAGCCTCACAAATGCCCCTATTGCTTTTATGGATCTGATGAATAGGGTGTTCAGGCTGTATCTGGATAAATTTATAGTGATTTTTATTGATGACATCCTAATATATTTAAAAGACTATGAGGAGTATGAAACTCACCTAAAGATGGTACTTCAGGTATTCCGTGAGAAAAAATTGTATACTAAGCTGAGTAAATGTGAGTTTTGGCTAAAGAATGTGATATTTTTGGGGCATATAATTTCTGATGGTGATATTTTTGTGGATTCAAAGAAGGTGGAGGCTGTTACAAATTAGAGTAGGGTAATGTTTGTGATTGAGGTTAGGAGCTTTCTTGGTATGACAAGCTATTACA
>JAODPA010067799.1:0-10441 GCA_025585075.1 Nepenthes mirabilis | reverse complement strand
TATATATATTTTTCATTAAAAATATAACGAAAAGATCAATATATAGGAATTCGATGACATACCATAAAATTTTATAAAAATAAATGTCCAACTTATGGCATGTTTGGGAGAGCGCTGACCGTTGGGAGAGCATTTGGACATTTCAGGATTTGGGCCTTCACCTCCTATTAGGCCAACGTTAGAGTTGACTGTCCAACAGGCTATTTGGGCCTTCTTTGACCGTTGGGCCAGCCCAGCCACGGTATACCTATCACTAGCCCCCATGCCGGTAGCTAGAATTTTGGCCTCCATGATGGCATGCCCCTTACTACCCTTCGTTGCTTGAAATTCTCGGATGACTCTACGAAAGGTTGAGGCATTGACCGGATCTGTTGACTGTCTTTGGTCAGTTCCAGAGAAGAAAATTGATTAGGTTTGTTGATCGTTTTGGGTCAGATTCGGAGAAGAAAGTTGACTGGATCTGTTGACCGTCTTTAGTCAGATCTAGAGAAGAAAATTGACCGGATCTGTTGACCATCTTTGGTTAAATTCGGAGAATAAAATTGATCGGATCTGTTGACCGTCTTTGGCCAGATTCTAGAGAACTTTCTGTGAGCCCTGATTAACTCGTGGCCATTAGCAAGCTTGTGAGGCCACAAGTGGAAACGTGTCTCCTCTTGGTTGGACCGCTATCCGGGCCATTAATGCGTCAGAAGATCTTCTTTATAAGAGGCCCATTTGGGAAGCGACACGTGGCAGGAATGAGGGCGTGCCTTCTCGAGGAGGTTTAAGGCATTTCACACCTTGCCGTTTAAGTTTCCCTCATTACACTGAGTGTTCTTTCACGCCTTCTGCTTTGCCTTCTTCATCTTCAACCCGTTATCGATCGCAAAGAAATCCTAACTCTCTGTTAGTTATGGCTTCGACCTCTGTTGCCGACATATCTTTTATTCTTTGAGAGAGTGACGTAAAGGCATTGTGTGTTGAATTTAACTTCCCGAAGGACATTGCGTGGAGGGTTCCAGACAAGGATGACAGGGCCTTCTCTCCACCGGCTGGACATGTGACAGTGTATAAGGCCCACCTGAGGAGTAGTCTCCATCTTCCTCTTCTGGACGACTTGCAATCGATCCTTCAAGCTCTGCGAGTCCCTGTCGCCCAACTCCATGCTAATGCTATACGGTATATTTGTACTCTTTGCATCTTCCTCCGTAAGCATTCTAAGAAATTAACAATGTCCATGGTGAAGGGGCTATTCAAAATAAATCAGGAAGGTGAGTGGATCTCCCTAGTTTCCTATAGTAGCCTGAAGATAAATACGGACATCTACGACTCACTGAAGAACTAGAAGAATCGATTCTTCTTTGTAAGTGTGACGGAGACCTGGCCCCTGGCAAAGGATTGGGGTCAGGTGCCGAATGTGTATATTGGGACGTCGTCTGTGACAGAGACAGCGTCCTTAGAATGGTTGGCCAAACTGGTCAAAGACCACATCTTGGATTTCAGAAGGGATTTCTTGGTCTCTAAGGTAGAGGCCAAGAAGGTGAACTGGGGACCGCCTTCCCCAGTTCTGAAGCTTAAGGCACCGCCGCAGGCGATGATGAT
This sequence comes from Nepenthes mirabilis, assembly GCA_025585075.1. NCBI lineage: Eukaryota > Viridiplantae > Streptophyta > Magnoliopsida > Caryophyllales > Nepenthaceae > Nepenthes > Nepenthes mirabilis. Next base: position 8,857 of record JAODPA010067799.1, on the reverse strand, counting down.
GCGCCCAGAGGAGTCCAGGGGCCTACTCATCCGCCCGCATCCAACACACGACGATTTCATCGGCCCGCGGCCCAAAAGGATGGAAGTGGAGACGCCCTCCTCATCGTCTTTGGGGGCCGACTATATCACCGCCGGTATTTTTAGCGGCCCCGGTAGTACCACCAGGATGGAGAAGTCTTTTGAGGACATGCCGGAGGGTATGGGAGAAGGCGTTATCTTGACGCAACACGCGCCACAGGTGGTTCCTTGAGCAGCATAGACGGACACCTTTTCAGAGCCAGCCTGTGACCCGTCGGTGGTGGCGCAGGGGCCGTCTGTCGGCTCTCTGTCCATGCAGATGCTTGCGGAGCAGCTGGTGGTTGATCTTGATCTTCCAGCAGGCGCAGTGGAGGCCGTCATCGGGGAGCCTGCTGCCGCTGCAGACAACGTCGATGATGGGCTCCTGGATGAGATCCTGGAGGAGGCCGCTGCCAGCTCCGCTCGCGAGGGCATCGCTTTCAGCCCACCGCCGCCTGAGCCAGGCTTGGAGGCCAGACCTGAGAAGCCCGCGCGGAGAGTCTGGAAGGTATTATCTTTTGCGATGCTTTCTGCATAATTTCTCCTTTTAGAGTTCCTAATTTGTTTTGTTTCTTTGGTGCAGAAGGAGAAGGTGATGGTGATGGCTGCCATCGCCAAGGTGATGGACCAATGGAACTGGGTGATCTCTGACAGGGAGGCAGAGATTGCCTGGTTGGATGCGAAGCTGGCGGCTTTAGGGGCGGAGTATAGGTCCGATGTCGCTGCCTTGCAGACTGTTCTGGCTGATACAGAGGCTGAGAATGCCAGTTTGAAGGAGGAAAATGCCTGATTGAGCAGTTAATGTGGTCGCAGATGTGGGAAGGGGTCAATATGTGTCGGCGTATCGCGCGGCTCATTGACCCTAATTTCCCGATGGACTTGCTTAATATGTCAAACAGGTCTACCCAGACCAGCAACAGTCTTGTGATGGATCCGCAAGACGGTCAGGCGCCTTCGTCGCTCCCTTAGCCCTTTGCTGATTTTTGGTCTCCCATTTGTATTTATGTACTTTGTAATATGTTTGAAAGTAATAAAATAAGAATTTTTCCACTTTGTGTTAATTTCTTTTTATTGCTTTGTGGTTGCATATCTACTGTACCAGACGGCCAACTTAGTTGGCTGGCGGTCATTGCGTGACTGCCAAAGGAGTGAAATCCTTAGGCTTTTTGGTAGGCAGCTGTGTGTTCACTGGCCTAGTAATAGCGGCCTATGAGTGAAGCCTGGTGGCGCTGCCCAAGTGCTGACTTGCGCGGCCAGTGTTGGAGAAGAAATTTTCTTCCTTCAATCATCGTTGACTGATTAAGCTATCTCCTCGTGGAGGAGGTCGTTGAGTGTGCTGCGCTAGCCCCCTAAGATTTTGACCGCTAACGGGCCACTTGGATGACCAAGGTTTAGATTCGACTACATATGGGCCGCCTGGATTATCATAGTTTAATACGACAGCTAACGGGCCGCTCGGATGACCGAGGTTTATTCTAGGCTGCTTATGGGCCACCTGGATGACCAGGGTTTAAATACGACAACTAATCGGCCGCTCGGATGACCGAGGCTTATGTTTGACCACTTATGGGCCACCTGGACGATCAGGGTTTATTAACGAGAAGGTGAGGACCCTCCTGACTTAGGGGCAGTCTAGGTCACAAAGTAAACACATATTTATATGCACATAGGAAGGGGAAGGCAGTATGCTAAGAAAACACTCATTTTAACGAATTGAGACAAGCAGGCGAATGCATGCACACAATAATGCAAATACGTACATGTTCCCTTTATTGGAAGTAGCGTTTGAGGTGGACTGCGTTCCATATTCGTGGGACTAACTTTCCGTCCTTATTTCGGAGTTTGTATGCTCTGTTTTGCAAAACGGCGGAGACTAGGAAAAGCCCTTCCCAATTAGGGGAGAGCTTATTGCGGCCGACGAGCCTTCCTGTGGCCTCGACGGCTCGTAGGACTAGGTATCCAACATCGAATTGTCACGCATTTACCTTTTTGTTTTAGTATCGGGCAATTCAACGTTGGTAGGCTATTGTCCGTATTCTGACGGTGTCACGGGCTTCCTCTAATAAGTCTAGGTGTTCCTTAATTTTTTGGGAGTTACCCTATGGGTCGAACGATTCTACCCTAAAACTTGGGAGCCTGATTTTAACCGGGATTACTGCTTCAGTCCTATAATAGAGATTGAAGGGCGTCTCGCGTGTTGGTTCTTTCGGGGTTGTCCGGTAAGACCAGAGAACTGAGGGGAGCTCGTCTACCCAGGAGCTCCCTGCATCCTCCAACTTGGTCTTTAAACCGTGGAGTAGCGTTCGGTTCGTGACCTCCACTTGTCTATTCGCTTCGGGATATGCCACTGAAATATGGACCAGTTTGATGCCAAGGTTGGCGCAATATTTGGTGAAGCGTTTTCCTGAGGATTGGCTCCCGTTGTCGGTTACGATGACCTCAAGGATGCCGAATCTGCAAATAATATTCTGGTGAAGAAATTCAAGAGCATTGTGCTCCGTAATCTTTGCCAGTGGGATGGCCTTGACCCACTTGGTGAAGCAGTCGATGCCCACGATGATGAAGTTCCTTTGCCCCGTGGTAATGGGAAATGGGCCGAGAATATCGAGCCCCCATTGTGCGAAGGGCCAAGGGGCCTGAAGTGTCTTCAGGTCAGCGGATGACTGGCGGTGAAGGTTGCTGTGAAGCTGGCAGCTTTCACACTTCTTCACAAATTCAAGTGTGTCCTTTTTCATCGAGGGTCGGTAGTAGCCTTGCCGCATGACCTTGAAGGCTCAATTTTTTCCGCCAATGTGCGATCCGTAAATCTCGAGGTGGACTTCGCCCAAAGTGTAGTCAGCCTCTTCGAGAGTTAGGCATTAGAGGTATGTGGTCGAGTAGCCACGACAATATAGCTATCCGTCAACCACAGTGTTCTAACCGGCTGTCTTTTTTATTCGCTTAGCCTTCTCTGCGTCTTCTGGTAATGATCCGCCAGCCAGATAGTTAAAGTAGGAAGTCATCCAGTTTTCCGCTTCAGAAATCTACATCGCCTCCTGTTTCTCTATGCCGGGAGTGTTTAGAATCTCCCTCATGTCCCTCGAGTACTGTTTTGGATTTTCGATCGCAGCGGCTCTAGGCAGCTGGTTTGCCTTCAGTTTTCAGTTCTGGGAACATGAACCAGGGTTAGTTTGTCGAAACCTTGGGCTGTCTCCCTCGCCTTTGCCAAGTACTTGGTCAGGTGACCGTTGTTTACCTCGAAGTCTCCGTTAACCTGGTTAACGATTAGTTCGGAGTCACTGTAGACTGTCAACCTCTTGGCAAAGCACTCCTTAGCTAATCGTAATCCGACTAATATGGCCTCGTACTCGGCAACGTTGTTGGTTGCTGGGAAATCGAGCCTGAGGGAGTATTTCACCTCAAACCCATTGGGGGTCGTGAGGACCACTCCAGCTCCACTGCCGACGTCTGTAGACGATCCGTCTACGTAGAGTATCCATTCTGAAACTCCATCAAGCTGTTCCACGCTTTCTACGGGTTGCTCTTCGAGAACTAGGGTTGTGGTTTCAACAATGAAGTCAGCCAGAGCCTGCGCTTTTACAGCAATTCTCGGCCGAAATTCGATGTCGAACTCACCCGGCTCGATGGCCCATTTTACCAGCCGTCCAAAAACGTCGGATTTTTGGAGTATATTTTTTAGAGGCTGGTCTGTAAGGACCACTACACGGTGCGCCTGAAAGTATGTCATTAATATCCGCACAGAGAATATAAGTGCCAAGGCCAGTTTTTCTGCGCGCGAGTAGCGAGTCTTTGGGTCGGTCAACGTTTTACTTACGTAGTAGACCGGCCATTGAGTATCGGAGTCTTGGCGTATAAGGACAAAACTTAGGGATGCTTCCGACACTGCTAGGTAAAGATACAGCTCTTCTCCACCCTTGGGTGACACTAGTAATGGCGGGTTGGCCAGATACCGCTTCAATTCATCGAAAGCTGTCTGGCAGTCTACCGTCTATTGAAACCCGTTGGATTTTGTTCATCTTAGGGCCTTAAAGAAGGGCTGATACTTGTCGCCAGACTTCGCGAGGAAGCGGGACAACGCTGCCAGCCGTCTAGTCAATCGCTGGCCGTCCTTTACGCTCCGCGGTGGAGCTATGTCTGCGAGGGCCTTAATCTTCTTTGGGTTTGCCTCAATTCTCCGTTGGAAGATGATGAAACCTAAGAATTTGGCAGATGCTACTCCAAAGACACATTTTGCCGGGTTCAGCTTCATGCGATGCTTGCGGAACACCTCAAATGACTATACTAGGTCGCGGATGTGATCGCTGGTGACCCTGCTCTTGACGAGCATGTCATCAACGTAAACCTTCATGTTGCTATCGATCTGTTTTTCAAACATCTTGTTGACCAATCGTTGATAGGTTGCTCTAACATTTTTTAGTCCGAAGGGCATCAATTTGTAGCAGTAGGTGCCATGATCAGTGGTGAATGAGGTATGTTCCTCGTCCTCTGGACTCATTCAGATTTGATTGTAACCCGAATAGACATCCATGAAATTTAGCAGCTCATGTCCGGCTGTTGAGGCAACCAGCAGGTCAATCCTGGGCAAGAGAAAGCTGTCCTTTGGGTAGGCTTTGTTAACGTCTATGAAATTGACACATATCCGCCATCTCCCATTACTTTTCTTCACCAGGATGACATTAAAGAGCCAATTCGAGTAGTGGACTTCTCTAATAAATCCTGCATCCAGCAGTTTCTTCATCGCCTCTCTGATGGCGATCAGTTTTTCTACATAGTGATTTTTCCGCTTCTACCTGATGGGCTTCCAGCCAGGATCAAGCCCCAACTTGTGGACCATCACCTCAGCCAGAATGCCAAGCATGTCAGCTGGAGTCTATGCAAAAATATCAGCATTCAGTCACAGGAACGCGATCAACTCATCGTAGTATTCTGGTAAGTGAGCCACCGATCTGTACACACCTTTTCGACTCCTCCGGGTTCAATGGGATTAGATCTGTGGTTTTGCCAGACTGCACTTATTGTAGTGTTATCTCGTCTCGATGATTGAGTTCCCCAATTGTTCTAGTGCTGCCGCTAGGGGCAACCTGAGACATTTAGCATGTCCATCCAGTAACTTGGTTACTTAACACCTCTCCTACAACGTAAGGCGTTGGAAACTTTATCTTAAGGTTTGGAATTGAGGTGACTGCCCCGAACGCTGTTAAGCACGCTTTACCAAGTATAGCATTATATATAGAGGGTAGGTCGACCACCAAGAAGGTGAGTGTTCGACTCGCTATTTTTGGATATGTGCCCAAGGTGACCTCTAGTTGGATGATCCTTTGGACAGGCACTGGCTCATTGTCAAGGCCATACAATGGGCCTTCGGCAGGTTTTAATTAGTTCTTTTTTAAGTCTACTTTAAAGAACGCATCCAAATAAAGTAAATCCTTTGAACTACCATTATCGATAAACACTCGCTTCAGCTGGTAGTCGACACTACCGTCTGAAACGAGTGTGGATACAATGAGGGGGTTAGCATGGGGGGATATTAGATGAGCCAAATCATTATTATTGAAGCTAATGGTGTTGTCTGCTATGCACTGCTTCTTCCTCCCAGTCTACTACTCCTTGTCGTCGGCTGAGTTTTTGGCAGGTCGAGTGGTGACCATATTAACCACCCCTACCGTAACCCGATTTCGGGGAGGAGATGGCTCCTTCCCGTATCCGCCAACTGCTCCAGAATTCTACCCAGGGCCCTTGATGAACTTGATGAGTTGGCCCCTACGAACCATCTCCTCAATCTCCCTCTGCAGCATCTTGCAATCCTCAGTAGAATATCCAGCAGAGCGATAGAAGTCGCAGTACTTCAACTGGTTTCCAATGTCCTTCTTCAGTGGTTTTGGCCATTTCAGAAGTTTTTCTCCACAGATCTGCATGAGGACATTCGAGCGTGTGTCCGTTAAGGGCGTAAAGCTGGTGGGCCCGTAATCTCTGTGTTTCGGTGGCCCAGTCCTGTGCTGCTTCCAGCAGGAATGATCGCTGCCGCCATATTTTCTTTTTTCCTCTCCAGGGAATGATCGAGGCTGATCTGCCCGTTTTGGATGTTTCACTTTGTTGGCCGCCTCTGCCGCTGCGTATGCCCAGGTGATTTACACCGCCTCCCGGAAGGTCTGGGAATTTTTATGGGCCAGGTGCTTGAAGAAGTCTCTGTAGGTCAGTGCGGAGATGAAACTATCCAGTTTCATATCCGTGATCCGAGAAATCTGCCTGACCTCCGCCACAAAGCGGTTCAAAAATCGCCGTGGGTTCTCTCCTAACTTCTGCTTGATGTGGGAGAGGTGCCACGGTTGCTTCTCTTCCCATCGGCTTGAGGCGTACTAAGCCAAGAAGAGATCTGTGAGCTCCCAGAAGCTACTGATGGTGCCTGAAGGGAGGTGATGAAACCATATGTGGGCATCTCCCTTCAGCATGAGCGGGAAATAGCGGCACATTACTGAGTCTTCCAACTCTTGTAGACTCTGATGGGTGCGGAAGTGATCCAGATGGTCAACTGGATCACTGCTCCCATCGCATGAGTCAAGGGAAGGCATCTTAAACTTGGTGGGCAGTGGAAGGTTCAGGACCTTCACTGTGAAAGGAGATCTGTCAAGGTTAACAGTGCTCTCATCATCCTTGAACACGTGGTTCCAAATCTTATCCACATGTGGATGTGCGCGAGCAGCGTTGGCAGATCTCTTAGAGTTGAGGTAAGCTCTCAACTCCATTTTATCCCCGGAGGGTCTAGTAGCCGGTTTGCTACTGATTCCAGTGGACCTGGCAGTCCTGGAGGCTCGCTCCTGGACTGTGTTCCTATTTTCTACTCGAGAGTATCGGGAATTTTTTCTCTCTGAACTTTCTCCCAGAGTTGTGCTCCCAGAGCGCTCTTCAGGCCTGTTCTGACCTGGAGCACGCGAAGACTCTGGGATTGGATTATTCGCGACTCTCTCGAGCCTTCTGGTCGGTTTCTTTTTTCTCTGACCATCTTTTTTGGTTGCTGGTGCAGGGACGGCTACTGGCGGAGTCGCCTGCTGTGGCTGCTCTTGTAGGGAGTAAAATATTTGGAGCAGATGGTTGTTGGTTTGCATCTCTCCATCAGTTGCTGAAAGAAAGGCGTTTGCGCTCTGCCTGTTGTCCAGTTGACTAGGGTACCAGCAGCGTGGTCTTGGTTGGGAGAAGTAGCGTCTCTAGCAGGATCGGTCACTTGGGCTCTCGTATTCACCATTGCGGATGAATCTGGCAGGGAAAAGAGGGCGTTATGAGGAATTGTGGTTGGCTTTTCATAAGCACTTCTCACAGATGGTGCCAATGATGCGTCCTTGGATCCGAACTTTGAACAGATTTGGGCTAATCTGCTTGTCCTGTCTCCGGCTCCGTTCACTGAGTTAGGATCCTGCACACTACTAAAACGAACAAGAGGTCAGTGCATTGGCAGGAGGTTGTCCCACCGAAAACACTCTGACGCTTAAGTCAGTAAACAGCCTTCGAAATCTGATATGGTTATTGGAATTGAGAATTGAAAGAGAGAGAGTGTGTGCAAGAGTGTGTGGATTTTCAGATGAAAGAGACGCAAAGTCGTCTTCCTGAATCTAGATGGTGAGGAGGTAGTGAACGGCTGTCAGAAGTACGTTTGTATGCCTTGGGTTTTTTGAGTGTCAGCAGAGAACAAAGAATTGTATGTCTATCTTCGTTGTCGTTGTGGGCATTGTGTAAGTAAAAGCTTGCGTGCCTTGAATGAGAATTCTAGGGTTTACTTAAAGGATGACAGGGTAATCTTCCTTGGTTGGAAGGTGTGATCCCCTGTATTATTCTGGATGACCTTCATTCTACAGGGAGGCGCAAGTTGCCAACTGGCTGAGATTGCTTCCCTTTCTGGCCGTCAACGGCTTTCCAAGTTGCTCACCTTCCTTCCATGCATTCTACCATTGGAGAGCCCCAATTGGCAGGAGATTGAAAAAATCTGGTACCTTCCTTTTTGGGTGCCGGCTGAATTCGTGGAAGGTGTTAAAAGAGTCGTTGCTGGTCGTCTGCTGGATTGTGGGTTCAAGTGGGCCAGGCCCGTAGAAAGCCTTTTATTTTTGGCCTGTTGCTACAGTGGTTCTGGTCAATGCTTAGTTTGACCGTCCTGTACGCGAGTTGGCCGCCCGCCTGTGTCTCGACGGTCAACGCTGGCGTTGACTGTTGGGAGAGCGTTTGGGCCTTTTAGGATTTGGGCCTTCACCTCCTGTTGGGACAACGTTGGAGTTGACTTTCCAATGGGCTATTTAGGCCTTCTTTGACCGTTGGGCTAGCCCAGCCACGGTATACCCATCAATTATATAGGAAATGAATTAAAATTAAGTAAATTGGTCAATTATTAAAGTTAATTGTAAGTTTAGTTTAAAAATTAATGTTGAATCGAAATGGTTCAAATTCGAGTATAGCCTGAAGTATATTTAACTTACACATAAGCTTATTTTAGTCTAAATTATTGCACCTAAGGTGCATATGAATGATGTTTATGTGTTCTTAGTCCAAAATAGTGGCACCTGAGATATGTTTGTTGGGTGCTCGTGCACCAATCTATCTATTTTAAAGAGTTTCTAATTGAATCAATTCATTTTCTAAAGAAGTTTGAGAGAAGATAGAAAAATAGAAGAGAAAAAGAATAAAAGAATAGAGAAGAAGGAGATAATGAATCCAAATTAAAGTTAGGTGAATCAAATCTACTTTTTGGTGAATCATAGCTCAGACATGTTCATTAAATTTATTTCTTCCTTTGTTATTGATTTTTTTTAAAAAAATA
>JAODPA010067798.1:0-10442 GCA_025585075.1 Nepenthes mirabilis | reverse complement strand
AACTAATACTCAAATTTTATTATTATAACTTTAAATAATAATGTACAAGTAAAGTTATAAAGATTCTCAATGTGTTCTTAAAAATAAGAAAGAATTCCACTTCATAATTAATGCCTCATTTTGAGTAAAATCTTTGGCCAAAAATCTGGCTTTACATCATTTGTTGCCCATGAAGTCGTGTTTGATCTTAAAAGTTCATTTACTACCGATTGTTCTTCATCCATTTAGCAAATGAGATTCGAGCCCTACATTCATGAAACTAGATCATTAATAATCCCTATATCAAATTGTAATTCTTATAGATTTACCATATAGTCATCTGAAATAGCCAATCTCCTCTCACTGTGAGTTTTCCTAATATTATTTCTTATGATTGTACTATAGTTAGATCAACAATGGCAATCTTATTATGAAGTGCATGATTCTTAATTTGTTGTGTAATAATAGTCAGTACAATAATATTTGTAGGAGTACAAGTAAAGAGACTTAAGCTATAAGGTATCCACTTATTGTTCCGAAATTCAATAATAATTTATATGGATCATACATTATAGTCTCTACTAGAGAGTCCAAACACGTAGGTATCTAAGATTCAATTTACTTCTGGTTCTAGACTCCAAACGAGTTATAGATACTACCTTACTGTTTTTTTTTTTTTTTTTGATAAATAAGTAAAATTGTATTAAAAGGTAAAAATTTACAGAAAATCTATGTTCTAACACTAAGTATTTTGCCGACTTGGATGGTGAACATAGAGGCTAGGGCATCCCTGAGCAATCATGAAACAAATCAGGAAAACAAAGACCCAATGCTATCCATTCTCATTACCACGGATGGAAACAAACAAAAATTGCAATACAACAGACGAAACTACCCAAGCCGAGTATCTCAGAAATGGACAAAAAGCATGAGAAAAGGACCAAGCCCTTTCCAATGCGGACGCTAGCATCTCAGCACTTTTCATACTCCGCGGCCAAACGCACTTCGCAGCCGGGAGCAAAAACCTCGGACATCTGGATCATTACCACACCTCGTCAATTAGAAACGATCTCGTCCATTACAGCACACCCCATCCGTTAGGGACGATCACAGCCCAAAGTAACACCCCAGCCCTAAGGATACCTCGTCCCTTAGCACAGCTCACGTCGGTCATTCCTTAATACCTCATCCAACTCCTTATTCCAATGCAGGTTTAGCGCCAAGATACCTCGGTCAAATACATGAATCTCGGTAATATCAGTAGCAGCAACTCACAGGCATCAGCATGGCTTTCCGTGTGCACCAAGATACTGTCTTACTAGGAGCCTATCATAAGGTGAATCAATAGGTACATCAAGTAGTGTACTTTAGTAGCAGCAGCTCAGTAGCAATAGAATTAATTAGACTTCAGCAACAAGTGGACTTCAATAGCAGCAGTAGCAACCATATCAACAATCATGCAACAGACCATGTACAAAGGCAGAGCACATGCAAAGTAATGAATATAACAGTAGCCTCCCATTGGATTCATTAGGAGAACTAGTTGCATCATAGATCAAGAGGGCAAGAAGTCAACAATAGATTATTAGAGGATAGTTAGTATTTAGTTGATATAATTAGGGTGGTTTGTATGTTAGCTAAAAAGGAAGGAATTACTAACTAACCGAGCAAGAACAGTTACAACAGAACATATATCATATATAAAGGAGGTTGCAGCTGATATCAGAGGTTATATGAAATGAAATAATGTTTACTCCCTCTTCTGAATTCTCTCTCTCCTTCTACTATCTCAATCCTCTTAATTCTATGTACTTACCTCTATACTCTCCCTAATTTCCTTCACTCTAATTCATTCCCTACTCAAATTCTGTCCTAATTCTAGTTTACACCATGATTTGTTCATAAAATTAGCCATCATATCACATTTGGTATCAAAGAAGACCATCCTTTACTGCTCAATTCAAGTCATGACCACGAGGACGAAAAGCGTGGAGGAACAAATGTAACAATGGCAACAAGAAATATAAGAATTTATCATGCACCAGATTAACAAAAACTTGCTTGAGTTAGTTTTCTATTTTATAAGGAAAGGCATATTCCAGAATTAAAGATTAAGAAGGCACATTAGAGTAATGACTAGAAGATAAATTTTATCAATTCATTATTGAAATGAGAGGAGGATTAGCTTTCAAGAATGATGAATCGAATCTGATGCCAAATCCAAGGTCCAAGACGAGTAGAGGGGTATCTTACCTTCCCTTGCAGGATTACATCTTCAAGAAGGCCAAAGCTCTAAATAAATTCTAGTTGTTGCTATGAACCATCATGATTATTGGAATGCCAAACAAATCTACACACAAAGTCATCAAGCAGTACTCATGATTAAATCTTTCTAGGTGCCTTTACCAATGATGGAGTTTCCTTATTTCTTCGGAAAAAAACCCAAGAGCTCAGATTCAGAAGTGTATCAAACACTTCCATGTCTACCACATTCTTGATAAGCAAAAAATGGAGACTAAAGCAAGGCAAATATTTGGTTCCAAGGTTATTGGAGTGAAAATTCTTCTCTCACTTGGGAATTATTCAAAGGAGATATATGCAAAGGATTTAGGGATCATGCAACCACAGATAAAGTGGAGGAATTTAACAAGTTGTAGCAAAGATGGGTTGTGGAGGAGTATCTGTTGGATTTTTTGGTCACTCCCTTGTGGGTGTTCTAACAAATGAAATGTCATTGGAGGATCACGCAAGGTTCATGCGAGAATTGGAGTGTTCGTGCATGCAAAGCGTGCGCAGCAATCAGCCAGGGGGCAAGAGTTGAGTCAAGGGCTCGAGGCTTGTTTGAGCGGTGAAGAGGCAAAAATTCGAAAAGATGGGCACATGAGCAATGCTTGAGGCATGCCTCAAGCGCAAATTCTAGCATATGCATGCTTGATTTGTGCCCGATCGGTGCTCAAGCACTGATTCTAGAGGCTTGGCACTCGAGTGGCACTCAACGGGCGCTTGAGCGTGCTTGGGGTTTATAAAATCGCGCAAATGCAATTTTAGGATTAGTTTCAAGGAATTCCAAAATATTTCTTCACAAGAGGCGCCGCACGGTAAGAGAGGAGAGAAGAAGAGAGAAAAAGAAGAGGTTCAGATTCCAGTTGAAGTCCAATTTGAATTCCATTCTTTACTAAAATTGGGTATGTTGTTCTAGAGATGATTTTAGAAAACATATTTTCATTTAGTTGTTCTTTTTCTCATTGTATTTCTCTTATAAGTTGTCAGGTATATTAAGAGGGAATTGTATTCAATTATTCTTCACTAGGGTTCAGAGTGAAAGGATTTCGGAAGATGTTCTTATAATTGGCATTATTTATAATAGATTTGTTCGGAACTTATCTTGTGGTTGAAAAGGGTTTTTCATATTAAAAATTATTGTGCACTGTTTATTTCTTATACTCATAAATTTAGTGGCTGGTGGTTGACAGGAGGTTTAGGTTTGTTCCGCTGCGTCGGGTCGGGTATATTCAAGTGTTGAATCCCAATAAGTGATATCAGAGAGATGTTGAAAAACCTGTGATTTAATGGCATCGACGTCAAGGAGTTTGCCATTTTATATGGAGCAGTTTAATATGCAAAATAGTTTCATCCTTTAACAAAAAAGGGTGAGAAATATTTTGACGAGAAAATGAACGGTAAAAACACTTCGAATGAAGGAAGATAAGCCGAAAAAATGACGAAGGAGTGGCAAAATAAAAGGGATCTGGCTAATTATACGATCAAGTTGTATCTAACAAATAACACTCTTCAGGAGGTCATTGGCTTGTTGGATCCAGTGGAATTCTGGGGGAAGATTGAAAGCCGGTATAGGTCCAAATTCTTCACAATGAAGTTGCATGTGAAGAAGCAGCTCAATGTCCTACGATTGTTGGAAAAGAGAAGTTTCGAGACGCACTTGATGAGTTCAACCAAATTTTGACACAAATGTCGACACTTGATGAAAAGATCAAGGAGGAAGACAAGATGTTGGTGTTGCTGCTTCTTTACCAACCTCGTACGATCATATTATCACAACATTACTGTTTGAAAAAGACACACTCAATCTAGATAAGGTCATCGCTTCCTTATGAATGAGTCAAGGCGAAGGGAAAGCGTTAAGGCTTCGGAGGAGTTGAGACTCTTGGTTACTACTAGCAATCGGGGATACAAGAAATCAAGAGACTGAGATGACAAACTGGAGAAGAGTAATGGTCAGTCCAAATTTTAGGACATGAAGTGCTTCCATTGCAACAAGAAGGGCGACATGAAGTGGGATTGCCTCAAAAGGAAGTAAGAGAAGGACGGCGGAGGCGAGTACGAAGAGAGGAGGGATTAGGATAAAGATGATCGGGCCTCTATCGCTTCTTGTGGAGACCTTTGGATTGTCTACACGAGGGAGACACGAAACTTTCTGAGCTAATAGACAAATTAGGTGATGGATAGTGGTTCCTTATACTATACAACATCGAGGAAGCCCCTCTTCAGTAGCTATATGCCTGGAAAGTACGGGATATTAAATATGGGTAACGATAGTTCGTCAAGAGTTGTTGGCATCGGGGATATTTGCTTCCGAACAAGCAACAGGTCGAAGGTCATGTTAAAGGGCGTGCGACATGCCCCAAATTTAAGGTTGAATGTGATTTTAATCGAAAAATTTAATGAGGAAGGTTTTAGCATGGCATTCGGAAGGGGTCATTAGAAACTCACCAAAGGCGCCTCGGTTGTGGCTAGGGGAAGCTAGTAATCAAGCTGGTATCTGATGACAACTTCAGTTACCAAGAATAAAGCCAAAGTGACTAATAGGAACATTGGTTAAGGTGGCTGGAAGAGGAGGCCGATGAGAAGTACAAGAGAGAAAGATTCGACCACGGAGGAGAAGCCGAAGAGGAGTGGGACTACTCCAGGTTAAGTGGATGGAATAGGGTATCATTCAAGTTTACGGAGGTCGACACCGGGACCCCATTTGAGGGGAAGTTGCCAAAGAACAATCGATGACAGTCATCGGATGAAGGAGAAGGGTCTCCATACAAGCTCATGAGAAGAAGTTTATTAGGTTTTTTGATTACTTCTGTAACAACCCGAACCCGAGTCACTTGACCCAGTTCAAACCAACCACGAGGAAACTCGAAATTTCAATCATCCTCATAAATGCATTATTAAATTCAATATAATAATTATTTTTCTTATAATAAATTCTTTCAAAATAATGAATGTATACAATATTACTATCCTGAGAATGCAATGCCAATAACATATCCAAATAAAGCCTCGATCAATGAAACCGACTCTAGAGCTTCTCCTCATGAACCTCTATCTCCAATATCTTCTCTATCTTGAGGTTTTGTAGCAAAAGTAGGATCCCTCAACCCGCACTACGCAATCAACTAAATTTGGAGCCAATAAAATGTAAGAGTGAGCCAAATACCTAACAAGTGATAACAAATCCAAAACAAATTGGAAAGAATAGTAAATATTTTATGTATATAGTACATAATGTATGCCAAGAGTCATGAACAATAATACAATATCCAACAGATAAATATATCCAAAAATTTGTATTTCATTATAACCGGCTGATAAGACCAACCGCATAAGCAATGTCCAGCAGCGTACATCAGACTACCAACGGCCGAAGAGTAAGGAATCTTACTTATTCGTGCCTACTTTGTGTCCGAGGACGGACATTGCTGCTTGCTCAGCCTAAAGTGGTTGGCCAGAGAGGTACTGACAGGCTTAGAGCTTTCCATGTTAAATCGCTGAAGCACCTTTTCAACATAACCTTCCTGGGACAGCCAGAGCTTCTTGTCCCCTCGGTCGCAAAATATTCTGATCCCCAGAATCTGCTTCGTCTGTCCGAGGTCTTTCATGGCAAAAGACTGCCCCAGTTTCTCTTTCAGCTCCTTGATCCGAGCATTATTCTGTCTGATAATCAGCATGTCATTCACATAAAGGAGGAGAATGACGAAGTCGTTCTCCGAAAATCTGTGGATAAAGACACAGTGGTCGGAAGTAGTCTTATGGTATCCTCGTTCGACCATAACAGACTCAAACTTTCGGTACCACTGTCTCGGAGCTTGCTTCATCCCGTACAAACTCTTCTTCAAACGACAGACCAGTCCTTCCTTCCCCTCGACCTCGAACCCTTTTGGTTATTCCATGTAAATCTCTTCCTTAAGATCACCATGAAGAAACGCTGTCCGGACGTCCAGTTGCTCTATCTCTAGATCTAAAGCTGCTGCCAGTCCGAGCACCACACGTATCGAGAACATCTTAACAACAGGTGTAAAAATTTCATCAAAATCAACACCATTGCATTGACTAAAGCCCTTAATCACAAGCCGTGCCTTGCGTCTTGGGTGCAAAGTGTCCTAAGTCGTCTTCAGCCGGAAGACCCATTTGTTCTTTAGAGCCTTCTTCCCTTTAGGCAGCTTAGCCAACTCAAAAATATGGTTCTCATGAAGGGAGGCCATTTCTTCCTTCATTATCTCGAACCATTTGTCCTTTTGAGCACTGCTCATGGCCTCACCAAAGTCCTCAGGTTCTCCTGCATCAGTGAGCAGAACGTACTCACTTGCTGGCAGGCAGACAGACGGACGTCTCTCCCTAGACGACCGTCTTACGGTGGCCACCTCTGCCTATTGAGGTGCCTGATCTTCAACCTGATGCTCATGAGGCATTGGAACCGCCTTATTATTGTTATCTGCCATCCTTGGTCTGCCGTCCTCGGATTCAAGGGGTATTGGACGGACAACTTCAATATCAACTCTATTCGTGCGGGAAGTGTTGGGTTGAGATTTCTTCTCTTTTTCAATGTCCTCGATGGTCTCTTCTTCAACAAAGACCACGTCTTGAGATCGGACCAGCTTCCTTTCCAATTGGTCATAGAATCTATACCCAAGTTTGTTCTCGCCGTATCCCAGAAAGACGCATTGCTTCGTCTTTGCCTTTAGCTTTCTCCTCTCATCTCTTGGAATATGAACAAAGGCCTTGCAGCCAAATGTTCAAAGATGGTTGTACGCTAGCTCCTTCCCAATCCAAGTCCTTTCTAGGACTTCCATGTCCAAAGGCTTACTGGGCGACCGGTTGATCACATGGGCAACCGTCTTCAAAGTCTCAGCCCAAAAAGATCCCGGAAGCCTGGCTTCAGATAACAAGCACCTGACCCTTTCCATCAGGGTACAGTTCATCCTTTCGGCCACGCCGTTCAATTGTGGCGTCTTCGGTAGAGTCCTCTGATATTTGATACCATGTGCTCTTTAGTAGGCATCAAAGCTCCCAATATACTCTCCACCGTTGTCACTTCGAACGGCCTTCAACTTCCTCCCGGTCTCACGCTCAATGAGGACATGGAACTGCTCAAAGATTTTCGCAACCTGGTCCTTAGTTTTGAACGGAAATAACCATAGCTTCCTCGAGCAATCGTCAATGAAGGAGACAAAATATTGTGCTCCTCCAAAAGTCCTTTCCGGGAGGAGTCCACACACATCCGTGTATACAAGCTCTACGACCTCAGACCTTCTGGATGATGCATCTCCCTGAAAGGAGACTGTCTATTGCTTCCCCGCCATGCAGTGAGAGCAAGTCCTCAGCCTTTCTTCATCCAACTTTGAGATGAGACCCTTCTTGACCAGATAACTTATGCTCATCTCACTCATGTGTCCGAGCCTTTTATGCCACAGGCCCGAGGACTCCATACATCTTGTGGCATTCACCTCTACCACATTTGCCTTGGCTTTCAGCGCATAAAGGCCTAAGGTCTTTCCTTCTCGGGCAACTACCATGGATCCCTTCGTCAGTTTGAAATCGTCGTCACAAAAGATGCTGCAGTATCCTTCGTCATCAAGCCATCCTACTGAAATGATATTCATACGAGTATCCAGGATATGTTGGACGTCCCTCAAAATCAGTCGGGCTCCATTATTTGTCACCGAGGAGACGTCACCTTGTCCAATGATCTCGGACGTCTCCATGTTGCCCATCTTCAACACTCTGGGGACGCTCGAAGTATAAGTAAAGAACAGCTCTCTCCTGGAGGTGACATGTATGGATGCGCCAGAATGCACCACCTAATCATAGGCCTACTCAACCATGGTCACAGAGTCCTCAGATTCGCAGGCCAAAAGGAGGTCATCTCCTGTGACAACAGAGACTGAAGACTCTTCCTCGCCACGTCTCTTTTCACCCCTTCGTTTTTCAGCGTTTTCACGTATCCACTTGTGACAAAATCTTTTAATGTGCCTCTTCTTGCCACAATGATGGCACTCCATATTCTGGTACCGAGAACGTGACTTACTCCACCCTTTGTCTTTAGACTTTTAGCCACATCCTCGGCTCCTTCCCTTCGATTCGATGACAAGGATTTCGGAGTGCTGAGATGGAGACGTACCCTGAGACCGGCGTCTCATCTTCTCGTTCAGAACAGCTCCTTTAACCATCTTTAAAGTCACCACGTCGTCAGGAGTTGTGTTGGCAATGGAAATCCTCATCACCTCCCATGAGTCCGGAAGGGTTGCCAGGAGCCAGAGTCCGAGCATCTCATCCTCAAATTTGATCCACATGCCACTCAGGCAATCAACACAACCCTGAAATTCGTTCAGGTGGTCAACGACAGATGAGCCATCCTTGTACCAAATCTGCATGAGCTTCATCAAGTGAAAGATTTTGTTATTGTCGATCTTGAAGGCATACTGCTTTTGTACTTTCTCCTAGAGCACTTTGGCATTCAACTCTCTCCGAACGTGGTTGTACACGTTATCGTCCACAAACTGCCGGATGTAACCGCACACTTGCTTGTGCTCTAGCGTCCACTCCTCATCCGATTTTTCCGCCGACTTTTGTGTGGCAAATACCGAATTGTGCATGGACTTCACAAAGAGCAAGTTCGACATCTTGCTCTGCTAAGTGTCAAAATTGATTCCGTTTAAGCAAGTCATTTTGCTCCCGACCTCCATAGCAACCAGCAACAAGGTCACCGTTCAAATAACCACGTTTCTAATACCACTTGTTGGCGTAAAAACGGAAGACACGATGACCGCTCGGACAAACCGCTCAGACGCCAACAGAGATGAGCTCTCAGACAGACGGGCAACAGTAAAGATAAAATAAGTGAGAAAATACACACGAAATTTTTAACGTAGAAAGACCCTTCTTGACTAAGGAAAAAATCACAAAATAATGCACTATAAACAGTTAATTGTTTACAAGAATGTTAGCTACACAAAACCCAAATAAAGAAAATAATTACAAGTGTATATCTCTCAATCTCTCTAGAAAAGTCTCTCTCTCTCTATCTTTATAGCAAAAACTTGCCCACAGCTCTCTCTATGCACACACAAGTGTTGCTCACACACACCACCTCTCAGCAAGGACACAAGCATATATATATACACATAAGGCCTAGTGGTCGGCCAGCCACCCTAGCAGTAGGGTGGCAGGACCACGTCGGACCATGCCTCCTAGGCCTGCCACAGCAGGTGCACGCCCGGCATGCAGAGTGGCAGGCCTAACACCAACTGAAAGTTGTAATTGCCTCAAACTTTCAATCAGAGTGGGTCAACTGCCCACCTGCAAACACGACTATAACAGACCTACGGAGAGAGAGAGTCAACGTCTAGGCATTCAAAGTCCTCGTCCACATCTTTAGCTACCTCTCGGACATGTGTTGTCGGACCTCTCCAAAAGTCCGCGTCCATTTTCTTTCACATGTCTGCGGACAAAAGACCACGAAGGGAGTGACCCCAACATAAGGGCAGAACACATGCAGAGCAATGTATATAACAATAGACTCGCATTGGATTCATCAGGAGTCGTAGTTGCATCACAGATCAAGAGGACAATAAGTCAACAATAGATTATTAGAGGATAGTTCATAGTTAGCTGATTATTGTTAGAGTGGCTGTGTGTTAGTTTGAAAGGAAGGAATTACTAACTAACCAAGCAAGAACAGTTAAATAGAACATGTATCATATATAAAAGAGCCTCCAGCTGAAATCGGAGGTTATGTGAAAATGAAATGATGTTTACTCCCTCTTCTGGATTCTCTCTTCTCCTTTTACTGTCTCAATCCTCTTAATTCTCTCTACTTTTATCTATACTCTCCCTACTTTGTTTCATTCTGATTCATTCCCTACTCAAAATATGTCCTAGTTCCAGTTTACAGCAGGATTTGTTCATGAAATTAGCTATCATATCACAGAATCCGATTTAAAATACATATGGCTGTTTCAATGGCTTCTCATCTACAAAAAAAAACCGCGTAAAGAGTTGCTCAATATGCTTTGAATGAATAAATGTGTGGAGGAACATAATATAAGTAGTGTCACTAAAATCCACATTTGAGTATAATTATAACATATCAATAAACTATAATGGTGATTCTTTTTCACCTATGAAGAATTAATAATATAAATTTTAACAAAATTTATTCAATCATGAAAACT
>JAODPA010067797.1:0-10443 GCA_025585075.1 Nepenthes mirabilis | reverse complement strand
ATTAGTTATATCTGTATAGAGTTTTTTTTTTTGATTATATAAGGACCTAATGCGTCCTGAATTCGCGTAGCTGACGGATTATAGTGCTGTTTGATCTTCGGGTTGAACTATAGCGGGTTCAGTTATTGTACTCCTTGGTTGGGATATTGCACACCATAACTAAAAAAAATAAGAGATTAGAAAATTAGTGGGAATTGCTCCTCAATATATGCTCAGACGCTCAAGTCAAGGATCCAGGCCGGCCTCCATCCGGACGATGGGAACTCCATCTAGTCCAGCGCACACAAAAAAACAAAAAAAAAGGCGTCTAGAAAAATTTAAGATGGCAAAATTAAGCGAACTTCTATTGATTAATTTCCTTTCTAAGTTACAAAGCTTCCAGAGGCTAACGTACCACAAAAGGAAAGCGACAAAGGGAAAGGGATACATGGAACTCAACCGCAGCGAACTCCTAAACAAGCAAATAACTAGGAGAATGCAAGCTAGAGACTGGCATGCACTTGACAAGTAGCAAAGGGAGGCCCCCCAAGAACAACACGTCAGGAGTTAGAATAGAGGCTCATCGTGAGGAAATGCCGCCATCTAGAAGAAGCCAAATGTAAGGAAAGCCTCACCCTGCAATAAGGAGGAAATAGCCTCAAACTCGAGGATTCGCCACCAACCCTACCAGTAGCAGGGCAAGGCTGCTGAGACAGTCGTTCTCGATGAGCTTGAGCCCGTTCCGAAGGCCAACCACCGCCCAAGGCGAAGGCAAGGTGAAAGAAAAGCCTCACCCCACTCAGAAACAACAGTAAGCATGGCTCCGAAACGGACACAAAAAGTGAAGACTAAAGCAGCTCTCCACACAAAAAGAGGTGACCAAAACAGACCGCTAGTGCATCCCAGGGTGGCGCCATCGAGCATCGGGGATGAGCTCCCACCAATACTGGCTATCAGAAACCCAAGCATCATGGCGACTTTGGGTTCCCACGACACTTCACAGCCAGAGGCAAAATGTGATGCAAAAAGGTGCAGCAAGCTCTCAATTTATAGTGCGCAAAGGAATCAAAGGGGGGCACTAAACGCCAAAGAGCCCCCATCCCAACAAATCCGCAGAAAATCATGAATGCAAAAGAATCAATCTAGAAATAATAAATAAGGAAATCTAAGGATCCTGGGGAAGAAGTAGAAGTGAGAAAACAACAAGGTACGTCACATCCTATCATGAACATGCTGGAGGTTGAAAATTCAAACCTCCTGGCATCGGCGGCTAGTGATAGGAATGGTAGAAATGAGTAGGCTCAGTATAAAGACCTACGAACTCGGCAGTAGGACCAAAAGACATCTGGCCCATAGGCCCAGAAGTTGGTCAATGCTTTCGTTAACTGAAACAATACCTAAACCGTTCGAACAGCCCAAGTCGGCCACGACGGAATCCAAACAGCCCAGAATACTATTCCCACAAACTGAAGATCACCTGTCTTAGCTAGCCAAATTTCCAAATATTGCTCCAGATCCCGATCTTTCAAGGAATGACAACTCCCAATTCAGCATTTCTTTCGTAATGGCAATCTCAATATTTGCTGCATACAATATCTCCCCAAGAATGGAAGGAACCCCCCTGGACTGATCAGAGTTGCCTTAATCGACGCTAACAATCCTCATGCCATCCCACCAAACATGCACAAGGTAGCTGGCAACAAACCTTGACACCCAAATAAGGTTGGGCTGGTCTAGAGGCTATAAAAGCCCTTAAGGTAGACTCAAAGGGCATGCTCACATCATCGCCCACATTAATGCTAATACCAGTCCTCGGATACTTGCATTCTCACTCAAATAAGCCCTCAAGCACTACTTCCAAAGAGCTCTCAAGAGACTGCACTCTATCCACAAAGCCTTGCGAAAATTCCTTCACAATTCTTGCCTCCTAGACATCAAAGTTGCTCTTCACGAGCGCAACACTATAAAAGCTGCTCCACGCTAAGCACAACCTCCGAATCTGGCTGGACACTAGACTGTGTAGTTGAGCAGGTGAGCAAGCCGAAACCGGACTGGATCATGGATCGGTTAAACTGACTGGAAACTGGACTGGGTCATTGGTCAGTTGGTTAAACTGGAGCCAGATTGATTTGTTGACTAATCAAACAAGCCAAGAGCCGGACTGGGTAGTTAACCAGTTTAATCGGGTGGAATCCAGAGTGGGTCATCGGCCTCTCAGTCCGACTCTTAGTTCATATCTACCCGTCGACGATTTGGTGTCCTTGAGAAGTGGAGGGTAGTGGCTTGGGAGGTTGTGCCGTTCTGACTTTTGACACGTCCCATCTTGCAACGTGTCTACCATACGTATGGGGGCAGGTCACCATTAATGGCGCCGGATGATTGACGTGCCAGGAAGTCCTCCAGTGTCGACATGTGTTCGGCCATCATGCGCATGCCTTTTTAAGGTGCCATTTGAAATTTGAACTGCTTCCTATATAAAAGGATGCCCCTTCGTTGCCTTATACGTTTATTCTTCTCAAGTCTATATTTCTCTCTTGCTTCTTCGTGCCTCTCTATTCTCTATTTCCATGGCCCCCAAAGTTGACATGATTCGTTTTGTTCTCACTGCCGCCAACATCGAGGATTTTAGTACAAAATTTCTACTGCCATTATGTATGCGGTGCTAGGAGAGCACGATAGGGCTTGTTCTCCTCTGGAGGAGTTTGTCATCGTCTTTGAGGCACACTTACGGAGTGGTCTTCACCTCCCCCTCCCGAGGAAGTTGTTTGAGATCTTAGTGGCCCTGGGAGTCCCGATCGTGAGATTCCACATGAACGCGATTAGGTATTAGTGCTCCCTATGAATATTTCTCTGCCTCCGGGGGATGGCATTGATTGCGGTGGTGGTGAAGGCAATTTTTTGATTTTTCCTGAGTGGGAATTGGATCTCGCTATCCTCTCAAGAGCTGCACATAAGCGGGGTCATCCTCAATTCTATTAAGAATTGGAAGAATAGGTTCTTTTTTATTAAGGTTTTTCCAGATTGGCCTCATTTGAAGGATTGGGGCAACGTGTCGGCGCCCTTGTCTAGCAAGGCTTCACGGGGAAGGTGGAGTTCATCAAGCTGCTGACGAAGCTGATCTGAGCGAATCTGGATGATTTCAGGGAGTGCCTCCTGTCCTCTGAGGTGCTTGCACTGGTGTGTAGGGTCTTTCCTTGGAGGGCATGGGAGTCATTGGCCCTTAATTTGCTCAGCCCAAAAGGAAGGCTGGGACCCTTTTTATCAGGGATCCGTCTGACAGTCCATCCCGGCGGTGGACTGCATTGTATCTGGGGTCTTCTTCATCCTCTACCGCCCAGGGCCTTCCCATGGCGGAGCGTATGCGGGTCCTTGGAGTGTCGTCAAGAGGGTTGGCACTCATTGGACCCTCAGATGTTGGCACCGTTGGGGCCCGTGCCGGAGCAGCTGCCATCGGTGGGCCCCTCGCTCTCGCAGTTGGTGTTTTGAGCGAGCTAATAATCGGGGGCTGGCTTGGCCGATTTGTTAGTCAGCCTAGGCCCATCAGGAGGCCCATTTGGAGTCCCAACAAGTAGTCCAATAGGAAGCTTAGCAGGCAGGCCTTGGGGAGGCCCAGGAGGAGGCCCATCTGGCAGTTTAGCAAGAGGTCCAAAAGGTGGCCCAACTAGTAGCCTAGTAGTAGGCCCAGCATTGGGCCCTTGCTTCTTCCTTGTCATAGTGGACTGTGCTTACCTTTTCAGGCTAGTCTGCCATAGAGGGTCCCGATTTGAGCGACCTAGTAGAGTCCTGGCTGGGGGGTGATATCGAGGAGGCGGCAACCATGGAGGCATCATGACAGGAGGCTTCTGCATCGAACCGGTCCTGGATAGAATAGGCATCCACTCCGATGTCTTTATCCCTAGTGCCCTGAGCGTTGCGGCTGTTAGACTGTCTTATATCTGGGTAAGTTGTTGAGAACTTTTCTATTCCATTGGGAATGGTTGAGTTTAAACTCTTTATCTTGTTCTGTTTGCAGGACGACAAGATAATGCAAGTCTTGTAGACGTGCTTAACCTAGATGAGGGTTGACCCGAGCGTGGTGGAAGAGATGTAGGGCTGGGTGGATGCCGCCGCCTTCGAGGTTCAACAGTACAGGAATCGCATCTCAAGTCTTGAGCTTAAACTTTCTGATATCTTGGGGGAGCTGTAGAGGTCTAAGGTGCCTTGTAGATGACCGAGTAGGATCTCGCTGTCCTCTAGAGCAAGAATATCAGACTTAGAGCGGAGCTGACTACTTGATTCAGCTCGGAGGGGGTAGGCCAGTATCTGAACGGGAGGTTCCTGGATAGTATTCACTTTTTCCAACGGATTGCTTCCCTTTTCGACCCCTCCTTTCCGATGGCATTTTTTACCAAAGGAATAGGGCTGCCTGGCATCGGTCTGACTTGACCGACTTTGCTGACAAGGAGGGGCCCTCATCATGCCCTGCAGCTAGCCCCCAGCCTTAGGGTTGCCTTCCTCTTTTCCTTTTCTTTCTTTTTTTTGGTATACATAACATCACCTATTTCGCTTGGACAAAGAAACTCATTATAGTGGGCATTGACTACTTCACGAATTAGGTCGAAGCCTCCACACTAGCCCGAATCACCGTACAAAATGCCGCGGAGTTTGTTCGACAAAACATGGTTTGCAGATTCAAGGTTCTCGAGGTCATCGTGATCGACATCGAAATCCAATTCACTGGCAAGCGCTTCACCAAATATTACATGAGTTTAGGCATATGGTTGGTTCACAGCTCAATCGCCTACTCACAAGCAAACGGGCAGGTGGAAGTTACCAACCAAACCTTACTGCATGGGTTGAAGACCAAGCTGGGGCCTCTTGGGCAAATGAGCTACCCTCATTGTTATGGCCATACCAAATGACACCAAAGGAGCCGACGCGTGAGATGTCTTTCAGTTTGTGCTACGAAACCTAAGTCGTCGAGCTAGTTTAGGGAGCGCCTAAACCAGCTTGAAGAGGGATAGGACATGACTAAGATGTACATAGCTGCCTATCAGAAGTGGATCACCCGATACTACAATAAAAGGGTGAAGGTTCGATAATTTGAGATTGGGGACCTGGTATTACGAAGCATAGAAGCCACAGGCAAAAACACCAACAGGAACAAGTTATCCCTAAACTGGGAAAGGCTGTTCGTCGTTTCAGCCGTCATGTAAAATGGGGCATACAAACTTTAAGCACAGAATGACAAATTTGTGACGATTTGATTTTTGAATATTATAATCAATATGATAAATATTAGAATTTAACTATGAGAGAAATATTAAGAAAATATCGTAATAAAAACTATTTCCAATCAGCAAAATAGTTGACCAGATTTGGGTTTAAAGATGACCAGACTGATGAACGGCACAAATTGGAGGAAAAAACTCGGTCAACAAAAGTTGACCGGCTAATATGCAAAAGAGACTGGTCAACACATTGACCTGTTAATCGGACAAATTGCCCGTTATGCTTATAATAGAAAATAGACGGAACGCGTCTTGAGGCAAAATGCCTGGTTGCCAAAAATGCCCGGTCAACACATTGACCGGCTAAGATGGCAAAATACCAGTTTACAATAATGAGAAACAACCGGTATGATTGTAAGGAAAAATGGCAGGTATGCGCAAATTGAAGACAGAAGCAATTTGTCGGTATGGCAATTGTTCCGGTATGAAAAAGGAAAATGACCGGTATACTTGTAAGGAGAAGTGCCTGGTATGACTAAAAGCAAAATGACCGGTATGCGTTGACGGTACGCTAGTGATAAAAAAATGACCGATTGCAAATTTCGGTCAATGAATTGACCGGTTAATATGCAAAAATAACCGGTCGTTTGTTCAGGAAAAATGCAACCAAATGACCGGTCGACAGTTTGGAATGCCGATTGCCAAAAAATGCTCGTTACACAAATGATCTGTATGCTACTTGAGACAATGCTCGGTTGCCAAATTATATGGGCAACATGTTGACCGGGTAAGATGGCAAAATAGGCAAAATGGTGCATGGTGCAATTTTGCTCGGAATGGCAAAATAACCGGTATGAGCAAAATTGCCAACATGTGCAATTTACCCAGTATGGCCAAAAATGACAGGATGGATATTGTCGGTTTGAACATTTTGCTAGTATAGAAGCAAATTTTCGGTATAGGGCACATTATCGGTATGACTGTATATGCAAAATGTCGGGATAATGCATTTTGTTGGTATGGGTGCAAAATGCCGGTATGGTGTATTACCGGTATGGCAAAAATGTCCGGTCAATGTGTTGACTAGCTAAATGCCCAAAGAACTTGGAAAAGCATTTTAACAAAAGGTGTCATGAGTGCCAAAATTCCAGTCGACACAATCGAAAATTATACAAAAGACCGGAATGGCACAATTGGACTGTATGGGAGCCTTGGCTAGTTGGTCCAAATAACCAAGAATGGCCAAAATGCCCGAAATGGGTACTTTTGGGAGAAATGGGTATATTGGCCGGTTTGCACAAAATGCCGGAATGATGTAGATGGCTCGGTATGCATGATATGGTTAAAGTAGCCGGTATGCACCAAATTGCCCAGGAATAATGAATTTTGTCGGAATGGTACCTTTGGCCGAATTAATGCAAAATGCCGGTATCGAACAAAGTGACCAGTATGCATGTAAGGTAAAGGATCGGTATAAATGGAATCGCCGAAACGTAAATAACCGGTATGATTTGGCACAAGTATCCTTTTACCGGTGTGAAAATGAGGGATTGGCAGAATAGTACATTGGGCCTGAATGGTTCACTTTTCCGGTTTAAGGGCAAAATTACCAAAATGATTATAAATGTCGGAATAATATATTTTGGACGGTTTGGTAAATTTCGTCTAGAATAAGGCAAGCTGGAGCAAAAATAACTGGTATAAATGACTGGTTACTGGGATAAAATGATGAGGGCGGTATGAAATACTGGAACAAAAATGGCAGAATGAAGTAATATGCTGGAATGGAATGAGTATTGGTAAAATACGAAAAGGATATTTGACCGGTATGAGTAAAATGCCGAGAAGAATGCCGGGATATGTAAAATGCCAGAAACGCTACTCAACTGGTAGGGGTCAAAATTGTCCAAAAATTCTAAAGCCTTCCAAAGTCAAGAAAACTCCCGAGAATTCTAGAATCTTCTAGAAAGGGGGAGAGCAGCGCCTATAAATAATGAGCAAAGGAAGGAGAAACGGTAGTGGCGCAGTAGAGCAGTAAAGCAGAGAAAAGAATGGGGAAGGAAATCTAACGACTTCCAGATAAGGGAAACAACAATTTGAGGCAAGTGTATTGTAACCATTGTTCAGATTTGCATAAAATACCGTTTTTTTAATTTTCTCGTGATATTATGAATAAATTTCATATTACGCATGAGTATTATAAATTATTGATTTGATTATATCGTATAGCTCACATTTCACATCCGAATTCTGTCAATACACTGTTCACCACCGTAGAACAAAAATTAGGAAAATTAAATATGGAGAAAAATAAATTAGGACATAAAAATATTATATTGTGAAGTATTTAAATTAATGGTTATACTATTTGTAATATTGTCAAAAGTTATATGATTAAACGTTATTAGGGACTCCAAGATTGTCTGAAGAACTTAATTATGCAAAGAAAAGGGATATTCGAAGAATGAAGAATTAGGATGGAGAAGCAAGGATTAAGATTTTCAATCAATAATCAAGTTGTACTGTTAAAAGTTATATTGTTAACGTCTATGGAGAATATCAAGTCTATTGGATTATTGTGAAAATTAAGTCATGTCAAGATTATTTGAAAGGTTCAGATAAGTAATGATGAAGTGATTACTGAGGAATGAAAATTAAGTTTAAGAGCCATAAACCAAGAATCAAGATTTTTCCAAGCTATGTTAAAAATAGTAAGAAATTGGAGAAATGATTGTTCAGCAGGCAACATTATTTGGCTTACTATGAATATTGTGGTGGAGACGCAATGATACCTTGGCCTCGTATCCTTGCCGCTTAGTGAAGCGGGTGATATTCTTGGCAAGCCTTAGGATGTTATAGTGGTAATCGATAATTACTCCATCCATGGAGTGATTCGTGGTCCGCCTTCCTCGGGGCATTACTATGGTGGACAAGAGCCAAGAAATAAAGATCACCCTGGTTCTTGGGATATAAATACGAAGGACATCCTGGTCATCGGGATGTAAATAAGGAGAAAATATGAGATGATATATGGATATGAAAGAATGGTCCTCAAGATGAGGACACATGAGATGATACATGATGATGAAAGAACAAGAAGTAAGGCTTTTGATTGTGTGGAGTAGCACAATCTATTCTCGATTATTCGCTCCCTCAGCTGGTAGGGCCTACCAGCCCTAGTCCTTCAAGATAATAAGAGAATTTATTTTAAAAGATAAGACAGTTCTAAACTATTGTACGATTTCAGCAAGTATTTTAGACTAAGAAATTAGAAGAAGAATTATAAAAGAACAATATAAAGTAATCAAAGACAAGATTTGATTCGCATGCTCATAAGTAGTGCACCGTTTTATGCATGTGCTTTTTATACATATTGACACTTTGAGCATGTTTTTTGGATTCAAGAAAAGTGGGAGAAATAATTCAAGTTCATAAACTAAGATAAGAATTTGATCACAAGATTCACGTTCACACATTGTTTTAGGCATTTGCATCATTAATAAGCTTATTTGTTTCCTAAACCCTTTGATATTTCCTTATATATATATAAATATTTGTGTTTCACATAAAAGTTTGCATGTTTTATTTCCATGGTACCTTGCTAGCTTAAAGTTCATGCTTGTTTTTATTTCCAGATAATCAAATAAAGCTGAACATACTAAAATAAAGAAAGAAGGAAGAATGATCCCGATTTATGAAGCAGTAAGGACGAAAATTTGAGGTATGGAATTTAGATAATTCTAAAAGTGTATCTATGGTGCTTCTATTGTAAGCTAATAGATTTTAGTGTGCTTCCACTTGACATTATGGTTTGTAGTGGCATCTCTTATGGCTTTAGTCTTACAGCAGTAGCGGCCTTGATGGATGGCCAATTGAGATCCTATGCACGTAAATAAATTTTTAATATTGATGATTTTGTACAATATATGATAATTAATGGAAGGGTTTAAATAATTGGACCTGTTCCGTTACAAAATTGGTCCAGACAATGTGGAACGCTATTCACCTAAGAAAGTACTACCAGTAATATTTTACTGAGCCCCGGTAGTTCCAGCATACATTATCGAGCATGCTTGTAAAGTGTTCCATGTTTAATAAAACGATATGTTTGCCTGTCTGTTATGTGTAGTTAATTGCCATTTCTTATTTGTTTGTCCATATGAATCCTTATGTTGCGTTGCATGAACTCGAGCAACCTAGGCAGCCCCTGAGTCGAATAAATTTTCATTTGCCCATTGCTAAACCTTCCCGCGCTGAGCTGCCCACTCGTAGTCAAATTTGAACCACAGTCCCCCACAGACTGGCCACACGCAGTTGAATTTGAACCTCGATCTGGCATCTAGTGGCCCACATGTGATCGAATTTGAATCTCAGACTCATATTGCATGACCCATATGTGATTGAATTTGAACGTTAGTCCCGCACTGAGAGCCTATGTGTGGTTGGATATTAAAACCCTAGGAAGCTTTTCAGTACGTGCGTGACAACTCCCCAAACATGGATGAGCACCATCAGCCGATGATGGTTAATGAGTTAGGGTTCGACGCTGTTGCCCGTGGATGATGCCCCTAACTCTTCCAAAAAACCCAGCTGCGACAACAACCATGATTAATCGGCAAACAGTGGTACGTAAGTAGGGCCATGCAAAAGTTCAAAGATCATGATAACGATTGCAAAAATCCTTTTTTATACATTAAAAAACTATACTATAGTATGTCGAGCCCCTATCGTGCGAATGGCCAGGGGGCATAAAGGGTCCTTAGCTCTCTGGGCGGCTAATGGGGCACGTTGCCATAGATCCGACAGTTTTTGCACTTCATGAAGTCGATGGTATTCCACTTGATCGTCAACCAATAATAGCCTTAACGCATTATCTTGAACGTAAGGTTCTTGCCCCTAACGTGTGACCTACAGATGTCGAGGTGTACCTTGCTCAATGCGTAGTCGGCATCCTTCGATGTGAGGCATCACAAGTATAGGGTGGAGTATTCTTGGCAGTGCAACCTTCCGTCCACGATGGTATGCCCGCTAGCAGTCCTCTTTATGCGTTTAGCGTCATCCGGATTCTATGGCAGGGAGTCGTTCGTAATATATGTAATATGTCGGACCTTATTGGAAATATTTTAATATTTATTGAGATTTTGGATAAATTAGTTGTTTCAAAAATTAATTTAATATCGTAAAATTTTGAAAGAATATTAGAATTTGCGGTTGGCGTTCGTTGCACATTCGAGGGGTATATGATGGATATATA
>JAODPA010067796.1:0-10443 GCA_025585075.1 Nepenthes mirabilis | reverse complement strand
CACCAAATTGGGCACTCCGGCCTAATAAAGAAGCATGCACTCCGGATGTTATGCCACTCCATCCTCAAATTGGGCACTCCGGCAATTGTTGAACTGAAGGCACTCCGGTCTCAAAGGAAACATGGCCACTCCGGCAATTGTACTCCGTCTAAAAGAGAGTGGCCCGATAACAAAGCCACTCCGTCCAACAGAGAAAATGGGCCCAATAGAGCCATTTCACTCCGTCCTTCAAGACGCATTTCAAAAGTCACAAAGGCCACTCCGGCAATTAAGGCCACTCCGGCATTTGAAATGCAAACTGCCATTCACTCCGGTCTTTTTGGAGAAAGCCACAAAGGCCACTCCGCCTTTTAAATTCACTCCGGCTTTTAACAAGCAAATTGCCACTCCGTCCTTAAAGGGCACAAGGCCACTCCGGCCTTAACTGGCACAAAGCCACTCCGGCCATAAAACACTCCGTCCTTAAAGGGCACAAGGCCACTCCGGCTTTAAGGGGCACAAATCCACTCCGGCCATAATCCACTCCGGTCAAACCAGAGGAGCAGAAAAAGGAACCAGGCTGCCCCAAGGAGTCGGCAGCTGCAGGTCTTCATGCATGAGAAGTCCGGTTTTTTGCAGCTTTACGCCGCCTCCCAGACTTGTACTGATGCCAGGTTTCTACATTCGGGATCTTAAGAGCATTGCCATGTAGCCCAGCTAAAAAATCACAATCAGGAAACCCGGCCAATTTAAAGCCGAATTCAGCAAGGAAGACAGGAATCCAAAAACAACCTTCTCCTCCTCTGGAGAGAATGAGGCACTATGGGCTTGAGAGGAGTCAACCGTGAAAACTAGTTGAAACGCCAACAAATAAGCATCATGGGGAAACCCATTTTTCACCGCATCTGGGAAGGCAGAGCGGAATTTACTAAAGTTCTCAACAGTTATATCCTGCCAGCACTTGTCCAGTAAGTCCTTTACAAGATTCGTATACTCAGCAGGGGTGACTTGGAATAGTTGACGAGAGCCATCTGAGTCCATGAGCTGCTGAAAAGCCAAGTACATCGGATCCTTCTCATCTGGAACCACATCATCTGAAACAGATATAGGAGTCTGACCGACGATCAGATCCGCGTCTGGGAAACTGCCATCCAGATAAGCCTTCTTGTTCACAGTGCTAGTCCCTGCTAGATCAACTGTAGAGCCATCCAGAGAGTATTTTTGAATGATTCGAGATATAGATTCAGGGATGATATCAGGATCAACCCCCTCAAATGGACTCGAAGCGCGGCAATCAGGTGGGACCTCAGGCAGGGCAGCAGCCTCATGGGAGGCCCCAGCAACAACATTAATTGATCCGACTAATGAATCACCCTCAATCACACCAGATGGACCCGGAGCAACTCTAACAGGTGAGGACACATGTGCCAACACCTCAACATCGTCTGCCACCACAGGGAGAACGACACCAGCAGAGAGGGGGGCACAACAAGGCTCCTCTGCAGAAGGCACTCCATATTTCTCATCATCTGATACCATAGTAGCAGCCTCAGTTGGTTTAGGATTCTCATCCGAGGATCTATAGACTGGGGCCGGTTCCTGAGGAGATCGATTGGCAAGCTCAGCTAGATCCACCCGACCATCAACAGGTGGAACCCGATTGTCATAAGATGGAGCTTCCAGGTTGAATTTGCGGACGATTCGCGCAATAGACTCCGGAGTAGAGTCGTCGACTCCATGAATTAGGCAGTCTACAAGGGCTGGAGCCCTGTCATCAGCTACATGGCCATCTATGGGATCCAACAGAGCAGCAGCCTCAGCAGCCCCCAACCCATACGAACCTCCAGAGTCAATGACCGGATCAGGAAGTGGTATTTGAGGCAACACCAAATCAGCATTTCCCACCACTGGGTGGGCATCAACCTCAGAGAGGGGTTCACAGTTCACAGCTAAGTCCACCTCACACCTATCCCCAAGAACACCAGCAACCTGAACAAATTGCGTATCCAGGACCGCAAGCTGCCAAGGAGGGGGGCCAGCATCAGAGACGTTTACAAACGGTTGGTGAGCAGTGGGACAATCAGCTTTAGAAGGCACCTCATCACAAGCCTCCACAATAAGGTCCAAATGCAACGAATCCGAACCACCATTCCCAATAGGGGGAAGCATCCACGGACTCATAACATCTCTAATATATAATCATTATCCGAGTAACATAAAATATTAACTGCTATTGTCTAAAAACTAAAATACAATATTAAATATTTTATGATTCAAATTCTAACCTTTTCAAACATCTTATCCTTCAATCCTAATCATCCTACAAGTATCTGAATCTCTCATTTGAAAGGGTTAGTAAAATAGTAATAAAGAATGAGCTGAAAAATCAGTAAGACATATAATTTTATAATCAAACATATATAATTTGTATTTAAAAATATATCACAAGGAACAATACATCAATTTTAAATACAATACTATGAAATTCCATGAAAATATATTTTCTCAAACTTTCAGATTTACTTATCATATTCTTATTCAATTTATATTATCAAATCATGCTGAAATATAATTTTGTTTGGGATCAATGGCCAATACAGCCTCACCAACAAAATGAGCAAATAATCTAAACCTGAGTTACATTTATTTTCACACAATCAAAGGTCATATGCTACTATTCAAGATCCGTAGGTAAGCTATTATATAAATAACCTTATAGATGGAGTCAAATGTCACTTTTACCCACGAATAATAGGTTTAAACCTCAATTACTACTATAACATACTACCTGCTAAACTATTACCATGGTCTGATACTTATATTTATAAAAACTCTACATAATTCTTCATATTTCTTAAGTTTCTCATTCTAGAGAAAAAATTCATAGTTCTTGACATAATTATAGAGTTTTTCCTTAAAATCTAATTAATTCTTAACATGTAATGTTTAAGTTGTCTATAGAAATTTAGTTATGATAGATTTTAAAATATAGAATACTAAATTAGCAAGGCAATGTAGGAAAATTCAATAATCCTTTCGTTGAATAAAATCCTTTCGTTGATCTCAGGGAATGAGATCAGTGCACCAAATTCTTCTTCCACGTAGTTGTTGGGAACTGCAATCACAACAAAATCCTTTCATTGATAAGAAAGGATGGTACCACAACTAGTAGCCTGGAGGAGGTTCAGCAGTTAATTGTCAACCATTTTTCGAGTTTCTTAGGCTTTGGATGAAATGATGTTTCTTTTGATAAGGATAGACTTCAACCGTTTATTCTACATACCATCCCGAATAACATCCGTATAATGCTTTGTAGACCAGTCCCTATCGAGGAGGTTCGTCAGTCGCTATTCTCAATTGGTGGTTGCAAAGCTCCTGGTCCAGATGGGTTCTCTTCAAAGTTTTATAAAGAGGCTTGGCATATTATTGGTTCATCGATAGTGTAAGCTGTCCAGGATTTTTTTCACCATGGGAAACTACTCAGAGATAAACATGACTATTATCAGCCTAATTCCCAAGGTGAAGTCCCCTTCCAAAGTGTTTGATTTGAGACCTATTTCTCATTGTAATGTTATATACAAAATCATCTCGAAGATCATGGCTAATCGTATCAGACCCACCCTCCCTTATGTAGTTGATAGTTGCCAAACTACTTTTGTGGCGGGGAGGCATATTGGGGGCAATATCTTGCTGGCTCAGGAATTACTCCACAAATATCACTCGAGCAAGGGAGTGACACGTTGTGCCATGAAGGTGGATCTAATGAAAGCATTCGACTCAATTTAGTGGGATTTTCTAATTGCATTACTAGATTTGATGGGTTTTCCCTCTCTGATGGTTAAGTGGATTAGTTAATGCATAACCACCACCTCCTTCCCCATCAATATAAACAGTGAATCGGTCGGCTTCTTCAAAGGGGCCAAGGGACTTCGCCAACGTGATCCTCTCTCACCTTCTCTATTTGTATTGGCCATGGAAACACTTAACAGTATTCTAGAAATTAAACCCCAGCAACACAAGAGCTTTTAATATCATTGGAAATGCAAAAAACGAAAAAGGTGATGCTTGGGTTTGCTGATGACATTCTTCTGTTCTCTAATTCCAACACTAATTCTGTAAACATTATCCATGATTGTCTCAAGGAATTTGAAGTACCCTCGGGTCTCTCAGCTAACAGGGACAAAAGCAAAATTTTTTTATGCTCTGGGGACAGGACGACTAATCAGGAAATCCAAGACATTATGGGTTTCAAAATCAGCTCACTTCCAATGAAATACTTGGGCATTCCACTCATTACTACTAGACTTTCTACGAAAGACTGTCAACCCCTGCTGGACAGGGTGCTAAAGAAAGTGACCTCCTGGAAGAATAGATGACTGTCTTTCGGTGGCTGGCTTCAATTGATCTCTTCTATCCTTTCGACTCTTCATATCTACCGGGCATCTATTTTCATCTTACTAAAAACGATTTTGAAGAAACTTGAGAGCAATATCCAATGTTTTCTTTGGCAAGGCTCCATAGATGGAAAGTTTGCAGCTAAGGTTGCATGAGAGGATGTGTGCTCCACAAAAGACGAAGGAGGCTTGGGAATAAAAAACCTCATCGCGTCTAATAAAGCATTTATTTGTCGACTTTTTTGGAAGATCATTACCAAAGACCCGGACTTGGTTTGGTCAGCTTGGTGTCATGAATATTGTATTAAAGACAGCTACATTTGGACTATAAAAGTGCTGGACTCAGCCACAAGGAGTTGGAAGAAGCTCATGAAATTACACCCTATCCTTCGCCTCAAGATATCCTACCACATTGGGAATGGTGCTGATACATTCCTATGGACAGACAATTGGCACCCCAGTGGTCCTCTATGTGATTGTTACACGGAGCGATTAAGATATGTAACTGGCTTATCTCTAGATGCAAAAGTAGTGGACAACATCCACCATGGTAAATGGAAATGGCCTAACAATTTCGATATGGAGGTAGCAGACATAATGGATAACATCCCACAATATAATCCTGATGCCTCTCAAAACGATGTAATAAAATGGTGCGCCAGCCTTTCAGGTGTCTACTTGACGAAATCGGCATATTTGATTTTCCAATAGCCCAAGGACAAAATGAAGTGGTATAATCTAGTCTAAGGTCCATATCATATCTCGGCTCATGCTTTTACTCTATGGCTAGTCATGTGTCAATGACTAAGCACCCTAGACCATATTAGCTCCTTCATTCATTAGCCAACGACTTGCATTTTGTGTAACTCAAGAAGCGACAGTCATGAGCACATCTTCTTCTCCTGTCCCTTTTCATCGGGTGTGTGGAGGATTGTGCGCCGACATGTTGGTCTATGTTGGCCATATAATGAATGGCACTCTTATATTATCTGGGCAACAAAAAAATGGAAGGGATAGAACATCATAGCCCTCTCCTTTCGTCTCACCCTTGGTGCAATTGTTTATTATATTTGGAGAGAAAGAAACCAAAGCACTGTCAATAATGTTACTCCACAGGATGAATCCCAAGTGGCCAACCTTATTTACACTGCTGCTCGTCGAAAGGTTGAGGTTATCTCCATTGACCGTAATCAAAGCAATAGATCTCTCTTGAC
Organism: Nepenthes mirabilis; assembly: GCA_025585075.1. Taxonomy (NCBI): domain Eukaryota; kingdom Viridiplantae; phylum Streptophyta; class Magnoliopsida; order Caryophyllales; family Nepenthaceae; genus Nepenthes; species Nepenthes mirabilis. The sequence goes on along the minus strand of JAODPA010067796.1, from coordinate 4,856 downwards.
AAGATGGGGTTTACCGTTAAATGGCTGTCGCAGTAGATAAAATATGACCTACATTTGGGTGCGATATAAAAAAAATTGCATTTTGGAATGGGACTGCATTCTGGAATGGTGCTTTACAGAATGCACCATGCATTCCAATTTAAAACAGAAAAAAAATCTAAGCATTCCAGAAGGAATGCTTTATTCCTGTTTGGATTGCCGGCTTTGGCCTTTTTACCGTTATGGGTGCATTTGGTCGGTTTAGAAACATAATGATGATATGGTGCTTTGTGTGCAGTTTTCTGTGTTTTTCCCGATATGATTTTTTTTTCAGGTTGGAATATTTGTAAAAAAAAAAAATCATTCTGGAAGGAATGCTTTATTCCTGTTTGAATTGTCGATATGTGTTTTTTTGCCAGTATGGGTTTATTTCAACGGTATTGTACATTTTACCCGGTATGTTATTTTTTTACTGGTTTGGATTCTTTGTCAGCATTTAGTTTATGCTGGTATGGTGCTATTAGCCTGTATGAAGTAATATTCTAAAAAAGAAAGCAAAGCATTCCAAACTGAATGCTTTTTTTCCTATCTGGATTGCCGGTATGTTTCTTTTTGTCGGTATGGATGCATTTGGGTGGACTTAGGCATTTTGCCCATTTTTACCGATTTGGTTTATTTATCGGTATTTAGGCTATGCTGGTACGGTGCGACTAGCCGGAATGGAGTAATATTCCAGAAGAAAAAACAGGGTATGCTTTATTCCTACTTGGAGTGCAGGTACGGGAAAACTTGCTGGTATGAAAAAAAAAGTATTCCGACAGGGTATGCTTTATTTCTACTTGGAGTGCAGGTATGGCGCATATTGCCAGTTTGAAAAAAAAAAAGCATTCCTGTTAGGTATGTTTTATTCCTACTTGGAGTGCAGGTATGAGTTTATGTGGTCATTATGGGAGCTTTTGGGTGGTTTGGGATCAAATCGTCGATTTGGTGCTTTGTGGGCATTTTTGTGGATTTTGCTCAAATTGGTATATTTTTCCGATTTGGTGTGTTTGCTGGGATTAAGAATTTTGTCGAAATGATACAACTTGTCAGTCATCGACTAATGGACCAAGGAAAGCTTTGGTGCAAAACTACCAGTCAACGGGTTGACCAACATTGGTGGAAAAAGGCCGATCAACACGTTGACCTACCAAGGAACAAAATGGGCGCGTGGACGGCCAAGGTTTCAATGGAGGAGTGCAGAAGCCTCGGTGCATTTTGTGTATCTGCATTTTGGCTGGTTTAGTTGAAGACAAATGGTTGATTTGGATGTCTGCATTTGACCGATTATTTCCTTTTATAATTTTACTTGTTCCATGATACTCAGAGTATACCCTAGTGTCTATGTTCTAACTCCAAGTTGGCATAACACTTGGAGATATAATATAAATTCTTATAATTTTTTTATTTTAATACAATTTTACTTACTTACCAAAAAAATATTAAATTAATTCAACAATTATAACTTTATTAGCAGGCATACAGAGAAACTATATGAATTTTCAAAATATAGAAAGCATGCATGCATTAGTTTTTAAACATGCAAGAAGGTTGTATACGAAATTTAAACATGCAGAAGTATTATATTAGATTTTCAAACATGCATTAAGGAAAATTTGCAAAAATCAACTAAATTTTATAATATATGTGTTTAAACATGAATTTCATGTATTTTTACAACACAATGAGAAGAATTTTACATGTATATTAAAGATAATTATCTTAGCTATGAAATCATATCATACATAGGATTTGAAATAAGAAATACTCAAAGAATTTAAAAAAAGAACAATAATAAAGGAAAGAATATTTGGAATGCACTTACCTTCTCTTAAATTCACCTAAATTCTTCCTTATAATAATTTGATTTAGACTTCTATAGCTTCCTCTCCTTCTATGTCTTCTCCTTTTCTCCTTCTTTCTTCTTTCTCAAATTCTATAGAGAAATTATCAAAGTTTAGTTGGGTCCCCTATTTATAACAATAGTGGCACTTGAGCGTTGGTTGGGGACACCTCAAGCACCCTGGCTGCACATTACGATGCACAAGCGCTGCCTCGAGTGTGCTTCGAGCATGTCTATTCTACCTTAGTGTGATTTCGGCATCCCTAGGGTGTGCTTTGAGCATGACTATACCAGAATATGCGCTTAGGTACTAATCAGAAGTCCAAGCACAATCACTCTACCTATATCATGCAAGGGCATGCGTCGGGTGTTAGTCGGGTATCCATCAACTTAATATGACCCAATCTAGTTTTTAACTTTTGAACCATTTTTATACTTTTTTGACCTCAATTTTAATTATATCAATTTAATTAAGTATGATTACAATAAAAATTGAACTCAAACCTTACAATGTTGCTTCAAAAGAGTCATAAATCTTAGCGTTTCTCAAATGTCTTTTTCATGTTAACCATCAGTTTGTAAGTTGAATATCTCAAAACAATTTTCTCATTTAGCATCGCTATAGAAGTCCAGAAGTTCTTACTAGTTTTTCTTTTTTTTCATTCGATGTCAAAATCAGATCTTGATTTATTCCCAACTTTTCAATATTCATATAATAGTTGAGTAAGTGCAATTCCAAACATGTTGTGTCAATTAAACATAGTTGACTTATTTTATCATCTTTGTTTTTAGTTTCTTGCATGACCATATTGAGAAACTCGAGGAATGCCCCAACTTTTATACTCTAATTCCAATGATAAATGTGTCCTAGAGTAAGAACATAAGTTTTTGTAAATTCTTTTATCTCAAAATGCACATTACTAACCAAAAAAAAACTTATTATGTCAACAAAATATTTAATGTTTTACTCCTCTATATTTTAAAGGGTCTAAAAGTTAAAATTTAAATTTCAACGGACGGGGCGCCATTAGAAAGAAATCAAAGAGAAAAAAAGCAAAGAGAAATATTTTTTGGCATCCTATTGAGATTCTATTTGAATTTTACTCTTTACTAAATTTGGGTATATTACTCTACCCTTAATTCTAAGTCTTATTATCAATTAATTACTCATTTACTTATTATATTCTCTCTTGTGTGGTTGTTAGATATGTTAAGAAATATATTTCAATTAGTTATCCACATGGATTGTGTTTGGTTCTGGTTACAAAACTTCTCACAAAGCTAAGAACTAATATTTATAAGAATCATTACCAAATCCTTTGTTTGAACCCATAAGAAGATTATACGATAACACATAAATAAAAAAATAATATTCACAACTATAAGAACAAATATTTTTCATGAAAAATCCATTTGTGATTAAAGAAAAAACTATAGGACAATACATCCATAAAATATTTACTATATAATAAGGTTGATTATTAAAACCTCCATTAATATAAAGATACAGCACCTTATAATGAAAAAGCTTAATAATAAATAGTACAAGAACCAATTAGAAGAAAAACATTAGGTAAAAGTATTTTTCTCAGTAGTAAAAGCAGTGTACCAAGGGTTGGTAGATAATAGAGTGCAATTCAGAACCCAAATTAATAAGTAAATCTTTCACTTTTTTATTTTTCTATCTTCTTCCTATTGCAACCTCTATTTCAGTGCTCAGCTTCTTCTTTAAAATAACTCGTGTCTAATAACCAAAATTTTAAACAGGGTATTCATACCCTACAAGGGTCACTTCAACAGCAAGTTTATGTTCCTCTAGTGGAAACGTACTAGAAATGCACTTCAATTCAGTGCTCAAGTTGTTGACTCACAGACTTCATGTGAAAGCTTCACATAGTAGTTTTGCTTGAGTGGACATTGTGCAAACACAAAGAAAAGGCACCCTATTTCTAGGATGTTACGTCCCGTATTCTTATATCTATTTTAATTATAGAGAACGTATACTTACCTTAACAATCTGTAAATCACAATAAACTATACTACACAGGATCCAAAATAAGGTCAATTATCAATGGCTCTGACATTTATTTAACTATAACATGAATACATCTTATGATAAGAAAAAATGTCAACTAAAATACCAAACTCATTTTATAAAAATTATATCGAAACTTACAAGATAACCATAATTGCAAGCATATTTCTAACTACCAATACTAAAATTTATATTTTTAAGATGCTTATAAATTTATAAGTTCTTATATCATCACTCAAACTAAATTAGTTATTTTATTACTGATTACCTCATACTTAATAGTTTTTCTTTACTTTTGTTTACCACGTTTGAACTTCTAAAAAGCATCTGAAGGGAAAGAAAATAGTAAAAGAGTGAACCAAATACTCAGTAAGAATATAATAGTCAAAAACATACATATTTATCTTTAAAATAATTCATAATAAGAAATAGGGATCATGATGCATGTAAAAATTCATATATACTTTCAGAATATTTTCATGGTACAGTTGATTTTTTTTTGTACTTAATTCTTATTACTTGTCAGTACATTCTTACATTACATATCTTGAGGAATTAGGGTTAGTAGGCCTTACCTGCTAACGGAGTATTTGATCGATATCTGAAATGTGTTCACTCCATACAATCAAGGACCTTATTTTCCTTATTTACATCCCGAAGATAGGATGGTACTACCTATTATCTCCCAATAGATGGGAGCCAAAATTATAAAATAATATTTATTCAGATAACGATCTACACTATAATATCTTAAGGTATGCCAGGAAATATTATCCATTGAAATAAAAATCCTTGGTTTAGTTTCCTTACATCTTAAAATTTCGTAGTGAAAGTCCTTATTCATAATTTTACTTCTTCTTCTTAATTTTTTATTTTAGAGAAAATTCATATTTACTGGGTATCTTATTGGTTTCCACTCATACATAACATATTATATATGTTCATATCAAAATCACAATA
>JAODPA010067795.1:0-10444 GCA_025585075.1 Nepenthes mirabilis | reverse complement strand
AGGAGCAGACCTTCTTAGCCCAAAGTTCGCTGAGAACTGAAAACTGAGAGAAAGAGCCCTAGGGGGCTCGAGAGAGAGATTAAGAATTTCTGAGAGCTTGAGATTGCTTGAAGGCTTTTTGCAGGAGTTTTTAGTACATATTTGAAAGCGTGTCTTTTAAGAGAGCTTTCATGGTCTTTTATAGCCTTGGTCCTGGGCTACTTTCATTACGCAAAAGGGCTGGATGCCCGTACTCTACTAAAGATTGTTGTCTTTTTTGGCACAGACGTGAGCGCTTTTTTGGCTGTAATGGTCCAAGGAATTAATCTCATTCCTTCTATATTTTGTAACTGTTTAAATTTTCAGCAGACAGCGCACAGATTCTGGCGCCTTTCTCCTGAGATGTACACTGATTCTGGAGATGACTGTTACAGTGGAGTTTGCCTTCTTGGATAGGCAAAAAATTAGGACAGATAACCGTTGTTGCTCTGAGATGGACACGTGAATCAATTACTACTTGGGCCGCACGCGTCCTAAACCCCATCCGGTCTACTGGCCACCTCTTCGGTCAATGAAAGTATTGACCATTCTAAGCTTTAATAGGTCATCCTGCTCTTGGGTTTCCGTCGGCCCACTTGCTCTTCATCTTCTCAATGAAAGCGTTGACCGTTCAGACAAAATTGGATTGTTATAGATTTGGGTCATTTACTCCTTTGTAGGCCAACCCGTTACTAGCGTCTCCATCACTAGCCCCCCATGCTGGTGATCTGAGACTCCGGCCTCCAACATGTTCATGATGAAACGTTTCCAGCTGGACAACTTGCTCAAGACAGCTTGAAACTAGCAATGATACTTGGTTTGTTGATTGTGTCGCTCGTGGCTGTTGATCGTAATACCAAGATCCGGAGAACTGAACTGGAAAAAACGTTGGTCGGATTCATTGACCGCTCTGGTAAGAATCCTGGGAACTTGGCAAGTACAGTAGCGTTAACCGAATTGTTGATAGTTCTGGCCAAAATCTGGAGAGCTGAGCGTGAAGAGTATCGTTGACTGGATAGTTGACTTTTCTGGCCAAAATTCAGAGAGCTTGTGAAGAAAGAAGTGTTGAATAGATTCGTTGACCACTCTGGCTAAAATCCAGAGAACTTGTGGGAATTGAAACAACATGCTATCATGACGCCGGATTATTAGACGAAAAGTCTACCATGTGTCAATACGTAGTAAATTTACGATCCCGATAATTAATTATGCAGGAGATCTAATTCGACTGTACCCTCTCCAGTTGTGACACCTGTCCACCATAATGGGCGTGCTTTTTTGAGACGTTGCTTTGCCAACGGTTGTGTACCTTTACAAAAATCAGTCCATCCGTTCAACTTTCTCACACTAAAAATTTTCTAAGTCTCTGTTATTCTTCTTCCCTTCATTTCCATGGCTCTTTCTGTTATCAAGATTGCCTCTGCAATTATCTCTGGTGAGGTGAGAGAGCTGTACATGGAGTTCAACATTCCACGTGAGATTGTCCCCATGACTCCAAGTGAGCACAATAGGGCTTGCTTCCCTCATCGAGGCTGCAGCACTGCGTACGAGACTCATCTGAGGAGTGAGTATCGCATCCCCATCCCAGATGAGCTGCTGGACATCTTTACAGTGCTCCAAGTTTTCATCACACGGCTCCACGCCAATGCTGTGCGTTTTTTCTGTACGCTATGCATCTTCCTACGCCAGCATTCACGGATGCTAACGAAGGAGGCATTTAGTGTGATATTTCAATTCACCCAGAGTGGGAACTGGATCTCTCTGCCCCCCAGAGACTTTCCTATCAGTGAGGCCATCTACAATTCATTGAAGAATTGGAAGGACCAATACTTCTTCGTGTGTGCCGGTGACTCATGGCCCTTATCCCAGGATTAGGGCAAGGTCCTCAAGGCTTTCACCGGGACACCCAAGAGTGATGAGATGGAGGTCGTGGAGCCACTGTTGGCACTGTTGAAGAACTACCCTGACGAGTTTAAGATGGATCATTTGGTTTTTAGGGAGAAGCTAAGAAAGCTCGTTGGGGACCTCCTTCTTCGGTCCAGAAGATCAGACCGTCGCCGGATTCCTCACAGCGCAAGAGTAAAGCTGGCGCAATTTTGATTGATGCAGCCGGCGCACCTTCTACCGACGATACTCCCAACAGTCCAAGGCAGAAAAGGATTGTGATGATAGCGCCTTCTTCTTCCTCATCCTTCGCAGAGCCAGATTACGTAACAGCCAGATGACTAACAGAAGCCGAAGAGCGCTCCGAAGTAGAGGTAACTGTGGAGGAGTATGAGGCCATATTGCGCCGTCCCAAGTGGCGTGGTCATTGCGCTACCGCAGTCGATGGGTTTGGCGGCACAGGCCGCACCAACGGAGCAGCCGCCAAGAAGGAGCCGGCTGATGAGCCGCAAGCTAAGCTAGAGGAGCCAGCCTTATAGCCGCTTCCTACGCCTGATGAGCCAACCTCCTAAGAGTTTTTTGAGGCGGCTGACCTCAGCGCTGAGTAGAAGGAAGAGATTGCTGTTAAGGCTTCAGTGGAGCATGCTGAGGTGGTTGTTGCTCCCAGTCCTCCACCATCAGCTCTAAGGTCACGGAGCAGGCCAGTGGGGAGGCAACGGAAAGTCTGGCTAGTAACTTTTCGAGGCTTCCCTTCTCTTCTTCATTTTCTGTTGTTGTTTAACTCCTTTAATTTCTGACAGGAGGCAAAAGTTATGGGCGCAGTGGGTAAGGCACTGCGTCAACGGGACCTAGTGATCTAGAATCGGGAGGAAGAGATTGCCTGATTCGAGGAGGAGAAGGACCTATTGAGGGCCCAACAATAGGAAGAGAATGCCGCTCTCCAGTTGGAGTTGTCTGAGCTGAGAGCAAAATCCGTAAGACTGGAAGAGGAGGCTGCCAGGACTGCGGGGCATACCAACGAGCTTCTGAGAAAGATAGCCTCGTTAGATAATGAGCTATCCACTTGCATACGCCCCCATGAAGTTTCTCAAGCGCTGTAGGCATGGTTATGGGAAGCCATTAATATCAGTCGCAGCATTGTCCATCTGGTGGATCCTAATTTTCCTGTTGGTGTCATTGACTCAGTAAACTATACTGCCCAGTGACGTGAGGGCCTTGTGGATCAGTCTTAGAGTGCGCGGGGACCTCTCCCGCCACCTCCAGAGAGCTCTGCTCCTTAGATTTTGTGCTCATTTTTTTCTTTTGATATAATCTGTAAGCATACTTTTGAAATTAATAAAATAGTTATTTTATCAACATACTGTGTTTCATGATTTTACTTTTATTAAGCGTTCCTTTAGCTATTTGCCCATTGTATTAGCCAACTTACTGGGTGCACCTTATGCCACTTGACTGTCCGTCTCGCAACATTGGAGACGTTTGTTGTACTCTCAGATAGACTTAAGTCCTCAATGGAACATCAAGGTGAATCTTGAAGTCGTATCAAGCCGATTGTGAGTTGAGGCTTAAGTGGGGCTGCCCATGTTCGATCTTGGGTGGCCGGATTTGGACGGAGCACTTTCTCCTAGGATGTTAACCGTCGTAGACTGACAGTACTAACTTATGTTGGAAGAGGTCGTCACGTGTGTAGTTTAAGCCCCCTAAGGTTTTGAGTTGGACTGCGAACGGGCCACGCCAGGATGACTAGAGTTTAATTCGACCGCCTAGATGATCCGGATTTAATTGCAAACCGGTGAAAACTCGTCCGACTTGGAGGTAATTTAGGTCGTTTATTTCGTGTGACCTGCAAACAAGCAGTTTGTATGCTCCTAAATTGCCCGACTTAGGGGCAATTTAGGACTGAAGTGGAAAAGAACATTTTTTTTTATTAATGACTATGTAATGTTACAAGCATACTTATGTCATACAAATGACCTACTTTGGTCTTTACTGAAAGTAGTGTTTTAGGTAGATCGCGTTCTATGTCCGTGGGACTAATTTATCGTTTTGGGTTCGGAATTTGTATACTCTATTCCATAGAACGGTTAAGACTAGAAATGGGCCTTCCCAATTAGAGAAAAGCTTGTTCTGGTTGGTGGTCTTACCCGTAACTTTTATGCTTCGCAAGACCAAGTCCCCAATTTCGAATTGCTGCGATTTTACTTTCTTATTATAATAGCGGATGACTCGTTGCTAATAGACAACAGTTTGCATCCTGGCAGTGTCGCGGACTTCCTCCAATAAGTCTAGGTGTTTTCTGAGTTTCTGGGAATACCAAGTGGGTTGAAAGTTTGACCCTAAGACTTTGGAGCCCGATCTCAACCCGAATTACCGCTTCAGTCCCGTAGCAGAGACCGAAGGGTGTCTCGCGAGTTCATTCTTTTGGAGTCGTCCGGTAAGACCATAGGACGGAGGGCAACTTGTCGACCCAGGAACCCCCTGCATCCTTCAGCTTGGTCTTCAGACCGTGGAGTAGTGTACGGTTGGTGACCTCTACCTGTCCGTTTGCTTGGGGGTATGCCACCGAAGTCTGGACCAATTTGATACCGAAATCGTTCAATACTTGATGATGTGTTTTTTTGAGAATTAGGTTCCATTGTCAGTCACGATGATCTCAAAAACTCCAAATCTGCACACTATGCCATGGCGAATGAATTCTGAGGCATTGTGCTCGGTGATCTTGGCCATTAGAGCGGCCTCAGCCCATTTGGTAAAGTAGTTAATGCCTGCTATGATGAACTTCAGGTGTTTAGAGGCAAAGAATATCAAGCTCCCATCGTGCAAAAGGCCAAGGAGTTTTAAGGGATCTCGACTCTGTAGGTGGTTGGTGGTGAAGATTGTCATAGAGCCGGCAATTCTCACACTTCTTCACGAACCACAAGGCGTCCTTCTTTATCGTTGGCCAGTAATATCTCTGGTACATTACCTTGAACGCTAGGTTCTTGCTGCCTATGTGTGATCCACATATTCCAAGGTCGATTTCGCTCAAAGTATAGTCAGTCTCCTCGGGAGTAAGCCACCGCAGGTACGAAGCCAAGTAGCCACGGCGATAGAGCCGTCTATGGACTATGGTGCACCAGCCGACCATCTTTTTTATTCGCTTGGCTTTGTCTGCATTCTCTGGCAGTGCTCCGTCTGTCAGATATCTCCAGTAAAGTGTCAGCCAGTTTTCGGTGTCAAAGACTTGCATCGCTTCCTATTCCTCTATGCAAGAAGTGCTCAAAACCTTCCTTAGGTCCCTTGAGTACATTTTTGGGTCGTAGGCCGTCACTGTTCTGACAAGTTGGTCGGCCTATCATTTCTCGGTTCTGAGGATGTGGACTAAGTTCAGCTTGTCAAATCTCCATATGACATCTTTCGCTTTGGCCATGTATTTGGCCAAGAGAATGTTACACGTCTTGAAACTCCCGTTAATTTGGTCGATAACTAGCTTCGAGTCGCTGTAGACAGTTAGCCACCTGGCTGAACACTCTTTGGCTAGCCATAATCTGGCCAACAGGGCTTCATACTCGGCAACGTTATTAGTGACTGAAAAGTCGAGTTTAAAGGAGTATTTCACCTTAAATCCGTCTGGGGTCCTTAGGACCACTTTAGCGCCACTGCCTGAATTCGTAAACCAACCGTCCACGTTGAGAAACCATTCCGACTCTTCTGGGTGGTGACCTGTGTCCTTAGTGGGGCGCTCATCGACAATTGGGATCATGGTCTCGACAATGAAATCCGCTAGGGCCTATTCCTTGATGCTTGGCTCAGACCGAAATTCGATATTGAACTCTCCCAACTGATGGCTCACTTAACCAGCCATCTGAAAATGCTGAATGCTGGAGAATATCCTTCTATGGCTGGTTGGTTAGGACTACCACGGGATGAGCATTGAAGTACGGTCTCAGTTTGTAAGCTGAGAAGATAAGTGCCAAAGTCAGCTTCTCAGCACGCGGGTAGCATGCCTCTGCGCTGGTCAACGTATTACTTACATAGTAGACCGGCCGCTGAAAGTCAAAATATTGGCAAATAAGAATAGAGTTAAGAGCCACTTCTAACACCGCCAAGTAGAGGTATAGCTTTTCCTCGTCCCTGGGTGACGTCAGTAATGGTGGACTGGCCAAGTACTACTTCAACTCATTGAAAGCTACCTGGCACTCTGGAATCCATTGGAAGCCATTTGCTTTAGTCTCCTCTTAGAGTCTTAAAGAAAGGCTAATACTTGTCCCCCGACTTTTCCAAGAACGGGGACAAGACTTGCAATCGTCCGATTAGCCTAAGGATTTCCTTAACGCTCTACAGTAGAGACATGTCCGTGAGGGCTTTGATCTTCTCTGAGATTGCTTTGATCTCTTGTTGAGAGATGATAAAACCCAAGAACTTCCATGAAGATACTCTGAAGGCACACTTTAAAAGATTTAATTTCATCTAGTGCACGCGGAGTACCTTGAAGGATTCAACCAGATCGCGAATATGGTCATTTGTGGTCTTACTCTTGACGAGCATGTCATCGACATACACCTCCATATTACGGTTGATCTACTTCTCGAACATTTTATTCACGAGCCTTTGAAAAGCGGCACCTGCGTTCTTCAAATCAAAAGGTATGACCATATAACAATAGGTGTATTGGTCGACCATGAACGAGATATGCTCCTTATTCTCGGTGCTCATCCGGATCTGATTGTAGTTCGAGTATGCGTCCATGAAGTTTAGCAGCTCGTGTTCAAAAGTCGAGTCCACCAACAAGTTGATCATAGGTAAAGAGAAGCTGTTTTTGGGTAAGCTTTATTGACGTCAGTAAAGTCGATACACATTCACCATTTTTCATTACTTTTCTTTACGATGACAACGTTGGAGAGCAAATTCGGGTACCATACTTCTCTGGTGAAGTCGGCGTCCAGAAGCTTCTTTACTTCTTTCCGAATGGTGACGAGTTTCTCCACTGAATGGTTCCTCCGCTTTTGCCTGATGGGCTTACGATTGAGATTGAGGCCTAACTTTTGGACAATTACTTCAGCTAGGATCTCAGTCATGTCAGTGGGTATCCATGCGAAGAAATCAGCATTCTGTCTCAAGAATACTATCAGCTCGTGGCGCAATGGTCCGACGAGTGAGCTCTCAATCTGCACACACCTCTCCAGATCCTACGAATTTAGTGCTACTGGGTCGGTTACCTCATCGGATTGCGCCTGCTGTAAGGTTGTCTCATCTCGGTGGTCCAGCGCTCCTGTAGGTCGTCTGCTATTATTTGTCACAATCTGGGATATATAACATGTCCGCCTGGTCACTTTGTCACCCAATACTTTGTCGATACCGCATGTTGTTGGAAACTTTATTTTTAAATGCGATATCAAAGTGACGACTCTAAATGCTAATAGGCATGGCCTGCTTAGGATAGCGTTGCATACGGAGGGCAGGTCGACGGCCAAGAAGGTGAGTGTATAAATCATTATTCTATGGTACATGCCCAAATTGACCTCCATTTGTATCGTTCCTTGGATGGCCACAGGCTTATTGTCTAGGCCGTACAATAGTCCTTCAGCAGATTTTAGCTGGTTCTTCTTTAATCCAAGTTTAAAGAAAGTATTAAAATAGAATAAATCATTGGAACTTCCATTATCAATGAAAATTCATGTCAATTGGTAATCCACAGTATCATCCAAAACGAATGCAAATATAACAAGAGGATCGACGTGTGGGGAAGTTACATAATTCTTATAACTACCACTAAAGCTAATAACATTTTCTTTTGTCTTCTGCTTCTTCCACTCGACATGTCATTCCTTGTGATCCACTTGGGTCTTGGTTGGTCGGGTCGTGATCATGTTGACCACGCCAACCGCAACCAGGTTTCGTGGCTGGGATAGATTTGGTCCTTCCCTGCCTAAGCCGCTAGAACTTTGCTCAGGATTCTTGACGAATCTGGTGAGATGGCCCCTTCGGATGAGCTCCTCAACCTCCCGTTAGAACGTCTTGCAATCCATCGTGGTGTACCCCGAAGATCGATGAAAATTACAGTACTTAGCTGTATTTTCTCCTTCTATGTTCTTCAGTGGTTTTAATCACTTGAAAATTTTTTTACCACAGATCTGTATGAGAACATTGACCCGTGTGTCATTGAGAGGAGTCAGGTTGATCGGCCTGTACTTCTTACAGTCCACTGCTCCGGTCCTGTACTACTTTCGGCGGGAATTGTTGCTGCCACCATTATTCCTCTTTCCATTAGCCAGGAAAGAGTGAGGCTGGCCGGTCTTCTCGGGATGTTTTGCCTCGTTAACCTTCTCGGCGACTACGTAGACCCTGGTGATAGACTTCAATTTCCAAAAAGTCTGCGGATTCTTATGGATTAGGTGCTTAAAGAAGTCTCCATGCGTCAAAGTTGAGATGAAACTGCCAAACTTTATTTTCTCTATGAGCTTAGGAATCCTTCTAGCCTCTACTACGAAGCGCTCCAAGAACTTCCTTAAATTCTCTCCCTATCTTTACTTGATGTGGGAGAGATGCCAAGGCTGCTTCTCTTTCCGACGTCTAGAAACATATTGGGCCAGGAAAATGTCAGTGAGCTCCCAAAAGTTCCGGATCAAGTTTAATGGGAGCTAGTGGAACTAGATTCGAGTGTCTCTCTTCAATGTGAGCGGGAAGTATCGGCACATTGCCGAATCCTCCAGACCCTGGAGACTCAGATGGGTACGGAAGTGATCCAGGTGATCCATGGAATCAACGCTCCTATCGTAAGAATCCAGTGTCAGCATCTTGAACTTAGCCGGCAATTGGCAGTTTAAGATCTCAGTAGCGAAAGGGGATCTCTCTAGATCTGTTGCGTGTTCGTCGTCATCCTTGAACACGTGATTCCATATCTTCTTAACTTTCACCTCCACTCAGGAGGTGTTCCCAGAATTCTTGAAATTGAGATATGTCCTCAACTCCATTTTTTTGGCAGTGCAGCGTGTTGCCGACTGGCTACTGCCACAGACTGATCGTTCGTTCTGGGAGGCTCCCTCTTGAGCTTGAGGCCTTGGCTCATCCCGAGTATATCGAGGGTTCCTTTTTTCTGAAATCTCATCCGAAGTCCTGTGACCCAAGCGCCCCTCAAGTTTGGGACGGCTTTGAGCGTTGAAGACTTCCGGAGTGTGAGAGTTGGCCGGCCTCGTGGTTTTCTTGCTCGGCTTTTTCTTCCTCTGGCTTCCCCTTCTAGAGGACTAGGCAGGAGCTGTGGAGGGAGGAGCCCTCTGCTTCTTCTTGCCCTGGCGGGTGCAGAGTTTTAGGAGTATTTTGTTCATATTACTCATTTACTCTGCCAGGTTTTGGAGAAATGACGCAGGTGTCCCTCCGACTAAGTTACCAACAGAGTGGTCCTAGTCGGGAGAAGCAACATCTCTCGTGGGAATACTAGCTTAGACTCTAGTATTCACCATTCTGCCTGATGGTATTGACTCTGTAAAGGAAAGTGTTTGCAAAGGTAGAAGTAGTTAGTTTTTTGTTAGCTTCCCACAGACGGCGCTAATGATACGTCTTGAATCCAAACTTGAACAAGTTTGGGTCAAGCTATCCGTTGGATTCTGATATCCGTTCGCTTAATTTTGGGTCCTATATACCATAATTTTAAATAAGAGGTCAGGTGACGATATGACTGATCCCACTGAAAACACTCCAACCCTCAAATTAGTAATTGGCTTTCCGAAATGAGAATGTGAATGCAGTAGATGTAGTATGAATATTGATGAGTGTTTTGTGTAGGCAAAAACACACTCGTGGGATAAGTGACTTATGTGGTTGCTCGTGAAAAGCAGACCTTCTCAGCCTAAAGTTCGCTGGAAACTGGAAGCTGAGAGAGAGAACGCTAGAGAGCTCAAGAGAGAGAGAGAAAATTAAGAACTTTTGAGAGTTTCAGATTGCTTGAAGGCTTTTTGTGAGAGTTTTTAGGGCGTATTTGTGAGCGTGTCTTTCAAGGGAGCTTTCATGGCCTTTTATAACCATGGTCCTGGGCTACCTTCCTTACATAGAAGGGCTGGATGCTCGTAATTTGCTAAGGATTGTTGCCTTCTTTGGTGCAGGTGTGAGCACTTTTTGGGCTATAACGGTCCAAGAAATTAATCTCCTTCCTTCTTTGTTTTATAACTATTAGGATTTTCAACAAACAGTGTGCAGATTCTGGCTCCTTCATCCCAGGATGTACACTCATTCTAGAGATGACCCTTGCAGTGGAGCTTGCCTTCTTGGAGAGACGAAAAATTAAGACAGATAACCGTTGTGGCTCTGAGATAAACACGTAGACCAATTACTGCTTGGGCCGCGTGCGTCTTGAGCCCCCAGTCGGTCTACTAGCCATCTCTCCGGTCAACGGAAGCGTTGGCTGTTCTAAGCTTTAATGAGCCGTCCTACTTTTAGGTCTCCGCCGGTCCACTTACTCTTCATCTGGTCAATAGAAGCATTGATCGTTCAAGCAGAATTTTGGCCGTTGTGGATTTGAGTCGTTTTCTCCTTCGTGGACTAGTGCGCCACTAGCGTTCCCATCAAA
>JAODPA010067794.1:0-10444 GCA_025585075.1 Nepenthes mirabilis | reverse complement strand
TGAATTCAAAACGTGTATTTCATAAAATTTTATAAAGTTAGAGTAAGATTCCATGTATACAAAGAAATTCAACACTTCTTTCTCTCTCTTCTTCTCACTCTTTTTTTCTCTTTCCTTCTTCTCTTTCTCTTTCTTCTCTTAAAACTCCAACCAAAATGATCCAAAATCAACCAATAGGCCTATTTATAAAAAATTAAAGCATCTGTAGCGGTCGATCGTGAATCAAGCGCTGAAGCACAGTCTATATCGTATACAAGCGTCCCTCAGGCACAGTTTAGTGCTAACATTCTGTCCTGAACATGCACATGCATGAATTGAGTACATATCAGACGTTGATATTCTACCTAAAATTCGCATGAGCGTCCCATAGAGATTCATTAGGCACACACACCTACTGTCAAAAATACGATGAGCATTGATCAAACACAGGTCAGACGTCACTCCACTAACTTATTCTGGTCCGAAACTTATATTTTGACCCAAAATCTCAGTTGGCCTTGAAAATTCATTAATTTAATTAAATTAATCATTATGAAATGAATATTTTAGAATCTATACCTTACATTTAATACTTTCTTTGGGTTCAAAAATAATTAAAAATTGGTCAATCTGTATAAAGGTGATCAACATCTATATCAGATAACATGCACGAGCAAATATTACTTTACCATGAAAGGACAAGTCAAGCTGCATCTGATGAACGAAAGAGTTCATGTTGTGCTTCTGATGCATCCCAATAGACAGATTTGATCATTGCAGAGATGGTCAACATTGCAATGGTGGAAGTTCTCTGCTATATGCCCTAGGCCCATTTGGGCTGTCACAGTTTGAAAAGTACAAGTTTTTAGACTATCTAATTAGTGCCATGGCAATCTGCTTCGAGAGCTCAACACTGCTTTATTGTTCCACTCCCATATACTTTTCATCAAAAGGTTCTTCTTCTATGTTGCATGAATAATGGAAAATGGCGGTAAGATTTAAATTGCCCTGGATTAAGTGCATGCCTGGACCTTTTCCTGTGACGGTCTGCCCAAAGCAGAAAATGCTTGAAATGGGACCAAGTCTGCAACTGAATACGCTGTCTATGATGTGCATGCTGTTGAATCCGACTGAAGTGTCATTTTGTACTGAATCCGTTAAAAAGACCACTTAAGAAGCTGACAGGTATTTTTATCAAACGATGATATCCCCCTTACCTTTGATATATGAATTTTGATGTACTCAAAATATTAGATTCTGGTATTTGCTCCCATTGATGTATCAATATGGAGCTATTTACTCTCAAGCTGATATCCGGTCACATTTAGTCACAGAAGCGTAGCATGATTTCAATTGTTGAGAGCAATATTCTGGCATGGTGTTTTCAGATTGAATATTCATTTGCCCTTCAAAGCGATCAATATGTTAATTGGTAGAAGAATGTGGTTGCATTTGCTCTATCATTTTGCTTTCCCCTTTTCTGCAGCAAACCACACTAACCGGTATAGTCAATTAGAAGCATTTGCACGATCATCCTTGTTGTTGGGGACGGTCTAAATAAGATCGACCCCACCCGATGAAAAATGGAATCCTCGGATTGAAGCCTCATGAAGGACTATAAAACAACCGAGTTGTTAGACGTGAATGAAAAAAAATCAAGAATCCGTCCAAACACTTGGCCTACCGAATAGCCAAATTGCTAAAAATATAAAAGATTGATTCACCTAATGGCTCAGTAGAAGATCAACCTAGACATCAAATCCTAATGAACAGTTACGTGAACCGATGAGTGAACGACCATATTAAATAGACAATTATAGCCACTAAATAATAAGCGTTAAATTCTGGATGTTTATAAACTTGTGCAACGATTAGGTTTCTAACTAGCATAATACCTCAATTAATGTACAGTCATGCCAATTCCATAAAGACATGCTAATGATGGGGAAATGGGTGTCGTTCAAACAATAGAATCGAGAGGAAAAATAATGACAATAATCATACACACACGAAAAAAAGATAAGAACAAGACATACAATATTTTTACGTGGAAACCCTCTTCTGAATAAGATGAAGAAAATTACGGGACACTTAGTCCACAAAAATCTCACTATGTAAAATTTTAGTTACAAAAACCCTTTGGTTACAAAAACCCTTGAAGAACAGAGTACAAGAGTAAGCGGGCGACTCCTTGTATCTTTTGTTTCTTGCAATTTTTAAATCCCAGCGATGTACATATATATATACAAATCCACTGGGCGACGCCTACTCTACAAGACGGTCACATGCCCTACAAAGCCTGCCACCTACTCTACAGAGTCGCATTTCTATCCTGAACTTTACAGGTAACCTACTCTACAAAGTTGGCTACTAATTCTGAAAAATCAATTACCTACTCTGTAAAGTCAGCTGCCTATACTGAAATTTGCAGTTGACCAACTTTTCAGATAAGCCGCCCTCGCCCTTTCTTTGCATCAGTATGAATCAGACTGGCCTCATTACTCTAGCCGAACGGCACCACTCCGGTCGATATCACCACTCCGGCCAATACTTCACTCTAACCAAGTATCACCACTCCGGCCTAACTTCACTTCGGCCAAGTATCACCACTCCGGCCCAAACTTCACTCTTGTCAAGTATCACAACTCCGGGCCAAACTTCACTCCGACCAATTATAACCACTTCAGCCAAGTATTTCACTCCGGCCAATTATAACCACTCCGGCCAAGTATTTCACTCCATCCAATTATCACCACTCCAGCCAAATATCAGTACTCCGGCACTTCGTCATCACTCCACATCTCCGCACGCACACAACAATTTTTTGCCTCAATATTACACCCATGCATATTCGGTCAAACCTGTCATTTTGCTAATCGAATATAAGTCCAAATAAAAATGACCCATATCCCAACAACTAATTGACAACAAAATTATAAATACACATCATTCCCTCAGTCAAAGGGATCCTAAATCCAAAAGAGAAAACACAAGTATAGAGCACTAGTCTTAATACACTTGCGTCTCTCAATAATCACCAAATCAAGCCCTCCAATCCTGGTATTATATCCTATTTTTTCATCCCCAATTCCTTATCGTCTCTCATTCTCATAGAAAGATTCCGACTTAAAAGTCGGATGATATATTGAGGAACGAATCCCGTGTCCAATAACTTCTTATTAACTGTTGTGGTATATGGATTCCAAATTAAAAGGTTTAAAGGCCCGACCCGACTTTGTTCGGACAACTATCCTGAATCCAGGTTCGAATCACTTGGAATGCCTCTTGAAATTTGACATGGTCTCTGCACTTCAGATCCTGCCGTCCTGTAAGTTGCATGTGAATATTGATACGCAAATAAATGACATGTTTCTTTGCATTCAACATTACATACTTTTAGCTTGCCCATACATGATGGCATGAAGAAGACAAAGTCTAACTGTGGATGAAAATATTAACATCAGTTGTAGCCATAATAGTATTGGATATGTCAATTTTTTTTTTTTTTTTTTGCAAATTGGATCCTATGGGACAAACATCGACAAATATATTGTCAATACATGACATATTATGACGTGTCAAGATATTGAAAAATATCAATACAAAAGGCCCGATATATCAATCAGTATTTTACATATTGACTAATATTTTATTCAATGGATAACATAAAATGAACTCATTTTACAGAAAATAATACTGCTTGAGCCATATTTCAAATTGTAAGCATTTGCTAACTGATGTTGTTGGTTAAGATTTGAAACTATTTGGCATGAACCTAGATTGTAAGCTTAGAAGGTCGCCGTAATCTGGCTTGGCTAGATATGATTAGAAGGTGCATCAAGCTGACACGATGGAATTGTCAATCTTCTTACATAATTTTATAGATTGAAGTGAACAAGCATGAGGTAAGCATGTTTTCTCACCAACTATGCATGGGAAATGTGATTTTTCTTGGTGGAGCATCATGTGCTGTAGCATTAACCATCAGTTCTTGTTCGCGGATCTCAGTCCAACTTGTCCAACAAATTTTCTTAGATCTAGAGAATCAATATTCAAAGTTCAGCAAATTTAATTTCCAATACAGTCTATGGAATAGATAGTTGTCTGAAAGAACTGTAGCCTTCCAGAACTCATTATATTTGACCAAGAGAACGTCAAGCTAAGATCGAGCTTTCAAAATCATACGTTCCTCATGACCTCTATCTGAATAACAGCAGCCAAAAGACATTTAAAGATTAATAATCCGCTGTAGCTATATGAGATAGATGGTGAGGACAGGACCTCTTCAGTGTAGGTGTATGCAGATGCTCATCAATGTGTCTCATAAAATGTGAACACAATAAGAAGTGAGGTGCCTGTGCTCACTTGGATCTCATGCATGTGAACAAGAAGGTCAAGAGACCAATCCAAGGACAAAGAAAAGGCCGGAAATCTATTCAAAGCTTGTTTTCCAACTAAATTTAAGAGGTCAAAGTATACCGAATATTTGTACAATGTGAACGACGACAATTGACTACAACAACAAAACCCAAAGCATGAAGTACAAGATACTTAGGGTCATAAAAAATTGAGGTGATTCTTTTCCATCCAATTCTTAAATCTCATTCCCTCTGCTTGAAAAACTGCTGACTAAATGCTTATATAGCTGATCACCAACACAATAGAAGCCAGCCATTCAGGATGGGCCACTACTACCCAATGAACTTCCTGAGCTTAGGGAAAGGATTCAAGAAACAAAGAGTTTGATCATGCGACTCCCAGATGAGCTCTGGATATCTATGCACTCATCAAGATCAGCATCACATGTCAAAAGAACCCACTCTTTTTCATCATCCAAATACTTGATACGAATCTTCTTCACATCATCTATACCAAAACGCCGTGCAATCTCCAGCTGCAAATCTCCAAAACTTATGTTTTGTGCGATGCTAAAACGGATTTTTTCTTCCCCTAACATGACTTTGACTTTGAAAGCACCCTCATCTGGCATATTAAAGCTTCTACTCCTTGGTAAGAGAGGCAGAGTACTTTCAATCAAACGGTGTTCACCCAAAGATTTATTGCTCCAGGATTTTTCTAATAGTGCTGATGCCTTTTGACTGTAGACATTCAATTCTGCTTCACTGTGTGTCTTCTTTCCAGGATTGTGGACTGCTGCGGCCTCTATAATACCCAAGCCAGTTGCTATGGCAGGTGATATTTTTGCTTCAGTTGAAAAAGAATGACTTGACGTAGAGATCTGGTTTGAGGAAGGGGATATCAATTTAATATTTGTCGCACCAGCACTAGTGTTGCTATCTTCTTGTTGAGTATTTACTTGGTTTGATTGGCCAATCATCTGTATAGACGAAAATTGATTGGGGCTCGATAAATTGCGACTGTTTAGTTCTGGGAAGTTAGCATAGAACGAGGATAGTTGAATAGCACCTTCTGCACCTTGAACTGAATCTATCACCAATTGAAGCTTCCTTAAAGAATGGCCAACCTTCTTTATCTTTCGGGAAGGCCATCGTGTGATTCCATGTTGTCTGCATATCCTCTTCATTGTAGTTGGGCACACTACAAATTGACAAGATCTGTGTGAGCAAAGTGAATGAGAGCAGAGAGAACTTAATTTGAGAATGTGAGAAAATAGCTTATGTGTTAAACCAGGGAAAAATGTATAAATATCATGTCCTGCTATTTAGGCTAGTTAAGATTCTCAAAACATGAAGCAACATGTAGAACCCAAGCAGTTAGATACCCTAAAAATCATGGGTAGCAAAAAACCGATAAACAACGTGCAAACAGATACCAGGCATGAAGGTCTAGTGACTGAGATCATACATAATAAGAATACAATAGTTTTGAATAAGAATGCAGCTCTCGGAAATTTTCTTGAAGAAAGAAAGAGAAGGGGCCACCATTTGAACAATTTTAATGGAACTGGGATTTGGAACTCCTTTGCAGCTATAACCAAGAGATCACCAGTAACATACTAAAGAGTATGGAACCATAAAAATGAAGCTGTTAAATTTTTAGTTTGTTATTTCCTTACGTTGGGTTTCTTTATTGAATTTGAGTTACTTCTTTATACGTTTCATTCCTAATGAACAAGCCATCTGAAGGTTCACTTAATTTTGATATGAGGATTCTATCGAGAGAAGGGTTGAAGTGGTACGGAAGAGGGCACCGAATGAATGTATGAATAAGCACTCATGCATGTGTAGCAGAAGTCAGTGCGCTTGAAGGGCACTTGAGAAGAAGCATGTGTGCAGACACTAGAAGCAGGCATACAGGCATACAACAGGGGTGCTTGTGTGCCAATGGCAGACATTTCCGAGCTTGAAAAGCACCAAAAGGATGCATATGGGTGAGCTCAAAGCCTAACACGCGCGAAAAGGGTGCATGTGCGCCAGTGCGGGTTTAAATGTTTTGATGTGATTTTAGGGCAAATATTTTGAGATCATTTAACACAAGGCATTGCACAAAGATAGAGAACAGAAAGAAGTTACAAAAGAGAAGAGAAAGATTTTCGGTAACCAAGTGAGGTCCAACTTGAATTCCATTCTTCACCAAACTCGAGTGTATTACTCTAATTTTATTTCCAATACGTATTACCATCTGGTTACTTATTTTCTTGTTGTATTATTCTCTAATAGTTTGTTAAGTGTGTTGGAAGCTGTATTCAACTGTTTATTCACACCGGTTGTTGTGAAAGAATCTTGGTAGGGGTTATTATAACCATACACTTTATAGCGAATTTATTCGGAGGTTACTTTATTGTTTTTCCTTAATTGATAAGGGTTTTCATATTAAGTATTATCACACAGCTTGTATGTTTGATTGCATATTTTGTTCTTGGCACTCTCACAGTGTTGAGTGGCTGATGATTGACCGAGAGATTCGGAGTTTGTTTCCGTTGCGCTGATGTTGTGTGTGTTTCAAATCCCAACATTCTTCTTATATACCTCTGCTCTTCATTTTGGTGGTTGGGTGGGGGAGGAGGGGACACAATTTGTATACCTCCACTCTTCATTTTAAGCAGTCGTTCATTTCCACTAACAGCACGGACAACATCCCAGCTGCTCTTTCTTCAATTCAAGGATGAAAAATTCATGGGATCAAGAAATAATTGATGAATGACAGACCGTTGATTTTAATTCACAGCAACGGATATTGACAAAGAAAAGAAACAATATTTAAGGTAAACTGAAATGGATTAGTCTTACCACCAATATTTTTAGCCGCATCTTTTAGGCTCCCACCGAAGTGCTTCCTGAGTACTTGCAAACTGATAGATTTCTGTGCCTTGGTCTTCCTCTTTTCGCCCTCCTTTCTAGTTCCTAAAGTGTGATAACCTCCAAAATATGAATCACCACCACCTTTAATAATGCCTTCCAGTCTGGAATCCTGTTCTACGTACCGACCTTCAGTGTTACTCCTATCAGTTGTCACCTTGAACTTGTCTGCGGGTTCATCCTTCTTATGAATATTCTGGAATAGAACGAGAAAAAAGGAATTTGATTAATATATAATATAAAACTTTAGAACACAATGCTGAAAAGACATCAACCTCTTTGCCATTCTTTGGAGCCTCTATCATGTGGGAATTCCAGGATGTCTCCTCAAAATGCTTTTCCAAACCTGAGGATCTCATTTTTGTTTCATCTTTTGCATTGGGTTCCCTATCTGAAAAGCATATTGTTTCATTAAGTGGATATACAGGCTGCTGCTGAAGATCATCGGCTGTAAGAAGACGCACATTCTGGCAAAGTTGTTTTATCTCCATGGACACCGATTCAACTAGCTTAGAGTGGAGTGTTAGGCCAGCAACCTGGCAATCTAACGGCAAGAAGAACTCCAAGACATAAAACGTCGATTCCTTGCAAGCACTTCTAACTTGTATGGCTACTGCTGCACGCAATCCAAACAACTTGGCAAGGTGAGAGAGAGAATATTCAGCTTTGGTAAAAGCTGTAACATCAGTAGCAACGCGTGGGTGATTCGTCATGAAGGCTTCCCCAACAACACCTTGGCCCCTTAACAGGTGGTACTCAGAGCAGGCCTCGTGAAATTCCTGAATCCTTGGATCACGCACGTAGCAAGCTGAATCAACAGTCGAAACACATTGAGCATGATTGGCAGGATGCCAGCACCCTCCTTTGCCTTGTTGTATGCATGGTGCCCATGTCTGAGCAAGTGGCAAGTTATGTTTGTCGCATGCAGTTCTTAAGACATTTAAAATCTCGGGAAATGCAGTTTCATATACGGAACTCCTGCTCTGGTAAGAATGGTATAGAAATCAGATACAGGTTGATATTTTAGATTTTTGATGTGTTTCATGGAATATATTAGTATAGGTTTACCTTTGCCTTAGAAGGGCTTAAGATTTCAAAACTCCTGAGATCAACAGCCTGCATGCAAGAAGAGAGTCAGACCCTAGGATTGATCTAAATTCTGTTTGTTTTCGTCTGTGTAGGGAAAGAAGAGACCTCAAGAGATCTGCAGACGCAATCAACTTCGGGCCGATAATTGACCTTCTGTGTCGTGGTCACGATCTCAATCACACCCAAACAATTCTCTTTGCCTCTTTCGAAGACGGGGAGACCAATAGATCCTCGGACATCATACATGTGGGCATAGTTGCTACGTGGGTACTCATCCTGACTAAAGAATCGGACATCGGGAGTCCACTCAGGCACCTTCGCCATGAAAACTCTGCCCGGCAATCCGAAACTCTCCTTGGAATCGTCATCTGCTGGGAAGTGATACTTCTCTGAAACATTTCTGTAATTGACCAGGCTCGTGGAGGCAGGATGGTTGAAATGTGGCTGCTCAAATGTGGTAAGGAAATTCATAACTCCTCTCTTTACAGGCATCCATATCTGAATAAGTACATCTGTATCTCTATTGAATTCTTTGAAGCGCCAGATTGCCCACATTAGCCTGTCTTTCACCGAGGCCGAGAGGCCCGGAATTGTCTCAGGAGCAACCCGAATCCTGTTCAGAGCATCGCCTTCACATAAAGAGGTGTGACTTTCTCCTGAAGATTTCCCAGTTCGAATTGCATTCACATATTGAGTTCGAGAAATCAAAGCCTTTTCGCCATTTTGAGTAGCACAAAGTGCGCTATCCGCGAAATTCCATCTATCTATTTCTTCTTCTTCTTCTTGATAAGTTTTCCTCCGCGGAAGTGAACTCGAATTTGTAGGGTTAGTCGCCGAGCTAGGCAAGCTGCAACAAGGGTGCCTCATGGCAGCAGAGGTCGCCGGACCCGGTTGTAAAAAGTCGGCTACATCAGCCGTCTGCAACAAGCACCCCTCATCCGAGACTTCATCCATTAAATCACACTCAATGTTCCCGAACAGAGTGGAATTTGTGAGTATGAAGCTACTGTCATCCATAATTTGGATTTATTGATCTTTCTTCAAAGCAGCAGAGGAATTTGGGAAACTGATGTGAGAAAACACTTCGGGTATTTCACAAAACAGTTGAAAACAGAGAGATACACTGAGGCTCCAAAGCCTCAAAGTGGTATAAATATGTGGAACAAATGAATCTATCGTCTTGTCTTCAAGAACTCGATAATCTCTCTGATTTGGAGACGCATCGGTCAACAAATATCCTCTAGGAACTGCAATCAGAAAAACATTACAGCCCACGATTTGAAGTCCAAAAAATTGAAAAACAAAAATGAAAGATTGGGGAATTTTTGCTACAAGCAGCTAAATGACTACACTCGTAGCTTTTTTTCTTAGTTTTGAGTTTTGCAGGCACTTCAAATTCGTAGCAGGAAGTTCGACTTCAACCTTTTCTATGATGTCAGGATTCACCACGTTAGACTAAAGGCGAGATTTCTTTTTCAAAAAACAAAACCAGAGAAAGAAACCAAAAAAAAAGGAAAAAAGAAACTTTGCTGTGATGTCATGGTTCATGAAATTGGACCAAAAGGGACATTTTACAAATTAAGATCAGAGAATCTTATGAACGTGATTCATTAAATTGAACTAAAAGAGAGATTTTACAAATCACGACTACTATGGGCATATTCCTGTGCATCTTTCTCGGAAAGGCTCGACTAACTTGTCTGGGTCACCCTGTCCAGCTTTAAGAGAGAAGCTAAAAAGAACAGGAACCGCATGTCTTGATGCACAGAAGCCATAGAAAGAAAACAGAGTAAAAGAGCAACAGCGGAAAGAATTCACCAAGGAAAGAAAGAGGAAAAGACTAAATTTAATTGTCCTTTGCATGACGGGGTCAGGATTCACCATATTGACGACTTTGAAAAAGACAATTGGTGAAGGGGGAAAAAACACCTTTTTTTTTTCATGCAAAGCAAGGAATTTAGCTTGGGAAGGGATTGAAATGTAACTGTTGGGATTTTT
This sequence comes from Nepenthes mirabilis, assembly GCA_025585075.1. Classification (NCBI taxonomy): domain Eukaryota; kingdom Viridiplantae; phylum Streptophyta; class Magnoliopsida; order Caryophyllales; family Nepenthaceae; genus Nepenthes; species Nepenthes mirabilis. The sequence goes on along the minus strand of JAODPA010067794.1, from coordinate 98 downwards.
TATGAACAAAAACGGACTCATAACTGATATAATAAAAATAAATTTTAAATTTTTTATTAACTACCAATCACTAAAGACTATAAAAACATAATTAAATA
>JAODPA010067793.1:0-10444 GCA_025585075.1 Nepenthes mirabilis | reverse complement strand
AATAATAATAGATAGATTATGATTCGATTTTGATGCTTCCAATGTAACATACAAAATTGAACTTGTAACGGAAAAAAAACACATCGAAGTCGGAGTTTTTCAAATTCGGTACCAGAAGAACAACGTTCGCCTCTGGCGCAAAGGGAAACCTTGTCAGCAATGGGGAAGGATTTGAGCGATGACCAAGTTAGCTCAATGAAGGAGGCTTTCACACTCTTCGACACTGACAACGACGGCAAGATCGCGCCTTCGGAGCTCGGAATTTTGATGCGTTCCCTCGGCGGTAATCCTACGCAGGCGCAGCTGAAGGAGATCATCGCGGAGGAGAACCTGACTGCGCCGTTCGAATTTCCTCGCTTCTTGGACCTCATGTCCAAGCACCTGAAGCCTGAGCGCTTCGACCGCCAGCTTCGCGACGCCTTCAAGGTCCTCGACAAGGAAGGCACCGGATACGTTGTCGTTTCCGATCTGAGGCATATTCTCACTAGTATTGGCGAGAAGCTGGAGCCTGCCGAGTTTGATGAGTGGATCCGTGAAGTTGATGTTGGATCCGATGGAAGGATCCGCTACGAGGATTTCATCGCTCGGATGGTCACTAAGTGATAATATGGTGAGATTTTACTTCTGATATATTCTAATTTTTAGTTAGATTCTACGCTAGCAATCAAGGATTTGTTCCTGTGGAATTTGCAAGAATTTGTTTCATGTCTGCGATTTTGGCAATTATGTGGATCCGCTATATTTGTTCATGTTATTTGCACTATGTTAATAAAATGTCATCAAGTCTTGTTTTATTCCAATAGATTGCAGACCAGGAAATGAAATGAATACTATATTTTGTACCATAGAATTGACCCCAACATGATGACTAGACAGATGTTCATTTATTGAATTTGAACAAAAATGTTACAATCCTGTGTGCTGTAGTTATAATTATTATTGAAGAATTTGTTTTGGTTGATCTTTGATGGAAAAAGGATATTTAAACAATTAAAGAGTAAGTCCTCTCCCCGCTCTATAAAAGTCATGGACAATCCATTGGATATATGTTGGTTGATGAAGGGCAGTTAGTTTCTGGCGTATTTTACAAAGGGCATTTTTGCCAGAAGTGTTGGTTATCCTTTTGTATTTGCTGTTTAGTTTTGAGATAGAACATATTAAGGCCCTTCAACACAAAGATCTTTCTGTACACTCACTATTGTAAATAGGGGGATAAAAAACCGATTCTTGTTCTTCAAGAAGATAACAAATGACTAAGCTGAAGCTGTCGCAGTACAGATGATCATACATAGTCTTTATAGATATACACTTATGGATTTAGGTATGATTTTGTTTTCTGCATTGTGGTTTGTAAAGTATCGTTGTAATTCCACGATCCTGAGAATAGTTTTCTCTCCTAAAGATTTATTTTTTATTACATATTAACCTAGTGAATTGCAGAAGGGGGGGGGACTTTTAAGAATAAGGTGAACTGTGGTGCAAATTATGTAGTTGCTCCATCAGTACCCCATTTATTAAGATTGGTTTTCTGAATTTGTTAAACTTGCATTTATCTCTTCACTAAGTTTCAGGTTTTCAATTTTATATTTTGGTAACTGGGTCAATCTTCAAAATGATTTGGTTTTATAAATTTTTAGTTAATTTCTTATGTATGGTTTGGCAACCACATGCAGAGCTAGGTGATTTGGATGCTATCTAAGTTTTAGTCCTCAGTTCATATCAAAGTTTACTAGTGTCAAGTAATGACAATCGCCTATGAAAAATTATCTAGAATAAGTATTTCTAATTAAATTACGCAAGCATATTCTAATGGAGAAAGGGCGAGACCTAAAGACCAATGCAAAAGGATATAAGAAGTTAGAGAGAGATAATAGAGACTAGATAGAGAGGCGGAGAAACGGACACAACTTTTATTGTAGTTTGGATAAATCCAATTTACATCTACTCCCATGCCGGCACAGTTATGGAGATATGCTTGTCAGGTTGATGCCTGAGCGGACTACACCTGATACTACCAAATGTTTGCTAAACCAAACACTTCAAAGCCTTACAAACCCGAATGTTCTTCACACCAAACTCAAAAAGAGAATCCTGCCTCGCTCTTTTTTTAGTGTTATGCGGTAACTCTATAAAGTAACTTTTTCTGTCTCATTCCAGAAGGCATATGTATTCAGGTTCATGGCTCACATTTTCCCTATGTTTTGTTCAAACCAGTTCACGATGATGTGAACCCCTGTTTTTGTCTTCATAAATGTCTTATTGAATTGCTCAATTTTTAGACAACCTGAAACATTGGCTGATAGATTAAGAAATTAGTTGGTACTTCTTTCCAAGGTGATGACAGCTACCTGTCAAGTTGATAAAGTGGGTGATGAGATGGTGAGAATGATGCGTTTCTAAGGTGATATTAGTTATCTCTGTTAATACACTTGTGTTAGTCTGGAAATGGCTCTTATATTAGATAAGATACTATAAGGTCATCTTAGGATAAGGTAGACAGGGTACATTCTTTGGAAGAATTACTTGATTGAGGTTAGCAGGAAGAGCTGGTTGAGGTTAGTAATGAAGGAGTTCATTGCCCTTTAATTTGTGGTGGATGCTGGCCGGAATTGAGTAGAATGGTTGAAGAGGATTCCATTGAACAAGTTGCGTATTGCTGAGCATGGGCTTATTCATATTTATTGTGGATAGCACTTTCCTTTTGTCTTACTTTTTCCTTCTATATTTGGTGAATTAGTGGGGGAGTTATCTAATTGAAGAATTAATCCCATCTCGATCTTTACAACTTCATGTGTTAACAAATAATTGGGGTGCCATAGAATTATGTATCAAAATTTTCTCCGCTCTATGAAATTGTACATAATTTTTTCCTACACTTGCATGCTATAGATTCATATGGCTCATATAGCTTAGTGATTTGGCTTGCTTCATGATGATGATCAATAGCTTTGTTTTTCCAAGCAGAGAGCTACCTTAACCCTTTTCTTGGAATTTAGCTGGAAGATTTATGAAGCCACCTTTATAAGGAGAATGGAGGTTGCCTATTGGCTTATCGCCAAGGATTTTATAGAAGCATCTTTGATCCCTTTGAGTTTTACTTGTCAGTGGTGTCTTAAGTATGCTTTGACCATGGAATTTGCGCTGAGAACGTTAAATGATGACCTGCTGTCCCATTGAATTTTCCACCCAAGCATGGGACCATGACAGTGGCTATTAGAGAAAACAGCCTGGTAGGCTATGCAGTTAGTTTTGACACATGAACAGAGATGATCTTTGATGAGTGGAAATCATACTTGCTGCTTTGGTGCAATGGGATTTGTGACCATAGTTATTGGTTTGGTTGTGCATCTACCCAGAGGAGTTTTTAATGGAGTTATTTTCCTATATACCAGGAGGAGGTTTGCACATTGGGGAACTCTAATTGCTGACATTGAGTGTGTTGCTACTATTTGTGCTTGATATAATTTGATTTGAATTTCTCAATCTTTTAATGGCTTAGGCATTCACAGTGAACTGTGGACCGAAAAGTTGGACTTATTGTTTATTACTTTATTGGATGTGCCCTTGCTATGTGGTGAGTTGCCGGCATCCTTCAATAGAATGGTAAAAAGTAAACTTTTTCTTATATAATTGTTTAATCAGCTAAGCCTTGTTTTTCGAGGGGTGAGTAATTAATAGCAGAGATAATATTTGCAGAACATACAGAACGAATTCTCAAATGAAGATTAGTCTAACGAACAATTTGAGACCAATCAAAGGAGTGAAAAAACTTTGGACACACCCTGAGGAACAACCGGGAAACATCAAAATACACAATAGAAGACATAACCGAGTCACCGGGAACATCAAGTCCAAATTGGAGCTTTGTCCATGAGGGATGTGCGAGCTTCATTGGCCCCTTGTTTTTGCTTGTGCTTGTTCTTGCTAGCTTTTCTCTTGTTTGTAGATGTCCAAGCAGGTGAGGCTATGTTCTTAGGGCACCAATGTTCTACTTTAACTGTCTTCATGATAGAATCCGCATGAGACTAAAGTCCTATGATCGAAATGGGAGGGGCCCCTTCCTTAGCTAATGTGGGAGAACAGCTTCATCCTTATCCTTAACCACCAGTAAGATAGGATCTAAGTGTGATGCTGAAGTAGTAAATTAGATATGATCGAATTTTTTTTTTTGTATCCAGAGTAATACCAATTTAAGGTATTGGGCGGTCAAAATTGCAACAGGCATACCTGAAACTATTCTTATAATAAAATTTCCTATGGTAGAGTTATCATGCACAAGTGCTAGTGTTGGGCAATCCATTGTCGGATCACTTTTGTTAGGGTTAATCTGACCTTCTTTCCATACATTTTTAGGGATTTGGGTATGTCACATCTTATTCCAGACAACCAAACTAGAGGGAGACACCTCCTCTGCAGGTGCTTCTCCAGTGGCTTCAAAAATCATAGGCTGCATTACATCCAAGGCTGCAAAAGAATTCATGTTGGGAACTAAAACCATCCTATCCATGTGCTGTATCATATGCTTAATTAGAGCCACCTGGGTTTGCACCACCCCCACCACCACCACCAGCTGTATGTCATCCTCAGTTGGATGTCCTTTGACCTGGTGATAGGAACCACATTTTTATCCCTATTCTGCAAGGCATACCCAAAACTATTACACATTCATGCACTTTCGACTTCCATGGGTATCCCACATCAATATTGACAATGATTTCATATCTATCTATAGAGTTTATACCATTGGTGCAAATATCAGCCTATGTGATACGTATCGGTATCAGGCCTTGATACCGTGACAAATATAGTAATATGCTTCCGTATCGGCCGATATAGGTGATATATCGTCCAATATTTAAAATATCATCCAATATGCCCGATACATCGGTTAATATGACCTTATGATCTTATGATTTTCCAAAAAAAATTTTCGCCAGATATATTCGATAGTAATATGTATTGTCCGATATATTGGATATTTACTTGACTACGATCAATACAAAGACTGATATTCTTATCTATGGTTCGTACCCATGGCTAACTCAATGGTATTAGGAAAACAATCCATAACCCCAACCTCCACAGAGACTCGCGCATATCCAACTCTTTCATGTAAAATTGTTGGTGAGTCAACATAAAGCGGCTTAACAACTGCATAGCAACATAGCTGAGGCCCCCAGGGATCCAGAAATTGAGAGGAATATTAAAGAATTTAATCCAAAGAGGAAGGGATTTGTGATCCTCTTCACCCAAACCAAATGCTTTGGCAAAAGACAAGGACCTTCTTCAAAGACTTGCTCTTTCCTTCTGTGTGCAAAGCAGAAAATGAAAAATGTTGGTGTCCAAATGTAGACCGAACGAATCTTTTTAGCAATATTTTCCACAACCGGAGAAGCTAACATCACATACACAAAGTAGCAAAAAAGAGTGGTTTTTCATCTTTCATTTTAGTCTTCAAGTGAGCAATATGGAGCTTGTATAGAGGTAGAGAGCAAGGTAGCCATTTGAGACAAGAAGCCTTTTTGAAAAATTTGAAAGTAGCCATTGTAGAGCTTTGAAGAAATTGACAAAATTTTGAAACTTCATTATTGTTTCTGTTTTTACTTCACAAAAATTTGGGCCAAAATTAGTTACGGTTGGAGAGAGAATAGTAAATTCGTAGATGTGTGTCAGATTTCAATGCTTTACATAGAAATCTTTTGTTGATTTTCATAAATCAAAATAACTATTTTGTAAGGCCATACCTTTACGAAAAGCTTATCATATCTACTTTTATATCCGGTTGGAATCATATTCAAATTGATTTTCTACATTGAGGTATGTGCAAACTGTTAATGCATGATCTGCTTGACTCTTTAGTACATAACTCTATAGTGTGTCCAATTTTGGAGAATTATTATTCCCACACTACAAATTCAAATTACTCAATATATATGTGTGTGTAACCCTTGAGATGTCTAGTTGTCTGAAAAAGAAATCTTTCAGATTTTTGAAGTATTGTGAAAATATATGTTGAAATAAGGATAAAACTTGTCTAAATTTGAAGTTCTTAAGGGGTTATTTTTGCCAACAAACTGTTTTAACTTATAAATGTTTGTGTGAAATTGTATATGAATAGAAATCTCTATATGTCTATTTTTTACAGATGCAAAAAGGATTGTAGAATTTCGAATTGTTTATATGATATAGCCAATTCAACATAGGTGATACATGTTGATAAATCTGCTTGAATAAATTCCAATATGATAATCTACTCAAAAAAATTCCAATATGACAGTTGCAAATCCTTCAAAACTAGGAACAATTAACAACCAAATATGGAAAGGCTCATTAGGGTACAAAATTCATGAAGTTTTTGGGCCGATTCATTGTCTTTCGAAGTTCCATGCATTGAGTTACACACAAGAAATCCCAAAATTCAAAACTACCCGTAATCCAATAAAGACCTAAAATTCTACAAATTTTTGACCAAGTGTCAAACTATAAGCAACATGATCTACTTTGATATACAAAGAATCAAGTCCATTGTTAAGCATTATTTGGCCATGTACATTAAGTCTGGATATATTATGTGATCATCAAAACAATTGTTATGTCTTATAAGAATATGTTCGGTCCATTACTTAAATGTTTATTATATTTGTTTGTTATGAACAAAATGATCAAAATTTGGAAAGGCCTATCTGCTTCTTTTTGCTTTGTTAACTGTCACTGTATGCCCATATTTAGAACAGCCAGTACAATACAAAGGTGTCCAGTCTCTGCTCAATATATATGTGTGCGCACGCGTGCTTGTGTGTATTAGTTGATTCTGGTCAAAAAGCAGAATATATTTTTTAAGACAACTCTCTACCATGGAAAAACCATTTGACCTTCATTACTTTCATATGGTAATTTTTTAATGACATTGCTTATGAATATAATCAGGGGATTTTCAGTGGCAAGATTTTTACAAAAGTTCCGAGCACAACTTATGCTTTCTTTAAAAGCTGCCAATTTATCGGTCATAATTGTACCAACAATGCTTGCAAAGCTTGGTGAGGGCATTTTCTGTCAAGAACTGCAGCTTCATATCAGGGAATTTTATCTTTATTGGCAAACTGATTCCCATGTGAATTTTACTGTCCAAGGTCATAAAATCATCTGCGCACTGTTATAGAACAAAGTCCCTCTTTCAATCACATAGGCGAAGTCTCCGGGTGTTGAAATAAGGAGCACCCAATGCACAAGGTTCACATCAATGGGTTTTGGGACTGTTAATTTGCACAATCTTGCTCCTGTTGTATAAAAAAGTTGTTTCCATAGTTTATACCTATGACTTTTATGTCATAAGGAAGCTCCATTATCATTTCACCAAGGGTTACCGTATCATGAATGGTGGTAGATCTCTTCTTCTCTAGTTGGATATAGACGATACTTTTAGGGGAAACCTTATGTTACATTATCCTCCTTCAAAGCTATGTACCATATTGATCATAGATGAAAATATTTGCCACGTATCAGTATCGGGCCCCTAAGTACTTAGATTTTTTTATGCTACAACAATGTCGCAATATGATGTGATATTGATAATATATAGGAAATTTTTGTCCCACATTCAAAATATTGACTAATAAGACCGATATTTATTTCAATATGTCCAATATCAATATGGCTGTGATTGATATCGGTACCGATATTTCTGTCCATGATATAGATACAAAGTTCTTGCTAGCACTCTCCTGTAGGGTGTGAGCTTCGAGGCACTGCCCCCTGGCTTGCTAGTGCACTAGGATTCATGTTTTATTTGTACCACCCTTAGTGTGCCTTGCACGATGTAATTTTGTACAAGCATTATGGATGAAAAATATTGGTATTGGTCATAGATATGTTGGTAATGAATGTATTGGATAATATGTATTGATATTGGGTATATTATAAGGAAAAAAAAAATTTAAGAATTGTAAGCTGATATGGTTGTATCAGTCAAATATTAGATATATCAGCCGTTATATCGTGATATATTATCGATGTGGTTATATATTGCGATATAGTCATGTTATTGGAAATTGGAGGGGGCCGATACCAATAGATACTGGCTGATTTTTTCATCTATGATAAGCATATCAATGTTGAGGCATCTTTGATGAGAAAAAGAAGCATTGTGGAGCCATTGGAGCCAAATTGGGCTCACTGGTTGGAGCTTTATGACCCCATGTGATGCCGGGTACGAAGAGTGGGCCCGCTCATGCACATAGGTTTTTGTGGGTACGATTATGCTTTGTGTTTGAAAGTGACCATTAAGTATAATCTTGCTTATTTAACAAAGCAAAGGAAACTTATAACAACACTGAATGGTTGTGTGAAGAATCCATTGAATCACTAGAACCTAATGTTCAGATATTACTGGCTATATTATTTTTCTGCCATCCTTTGGATTAGTTGCCATTTGGATGGAGTTGTATCCGGGTGGTATTTCATGGACGAACCCGATTAATGCTTGAGCTTAAAATGTTGTGTTGCTATTAATTGTCCTTGAAAGAATGCAACACAATTATGGCACCATGGGAAACAGTGGAGTACAGATGATGGAGAGTTTGAACCATATATCATGGTTAATACCCTATTAAACACGCCTAAAAACCACACATTAGTATTAGCTCATTTGATTGCATATGTTTCTACCTATGGAGGAGCATGTAGGAGAGTTAGTGTATCGAAAATACACCTCAGCAACTGTTCTAGCCGATAGCCGAGTACAATGTTTTTGGGTGGGTGCTCGGATATTCACCAAACAACCGAGAGTTCTTAACCAGAAGAGTGTAATCGGGTTATTTTTCTTGCTTGTACTCCTTTTGAGTATAGTAAAATTATGTTCATCTTATACCCGTGGATATAACTCTCATACGAAGAACAAACCATGTAAATTCGTTATTTTGTATGTGCTTGAATTCTAACCTTAATTCATTCAGCTATTACTCATTCGTGTACATGCCGATTAACCATGTGTTTGTGCTTGCAGGTGACGGCGGCAAGCTTACGCCATTGTTGCCTTTCATTGCTTTTGCTATGCAGTCTTAGAAATGCCAATTTATCACCTGTACTACCGTTTCTCTTTTGTCATTTCACCTTGCTTCTTCATCGTGGTCTGTGTTCACTAAGCCAACTGTTGTTACTTGTGGCTGTTTGAGAAATCTCTAATTGTCCTTCAGCACATATATATATATGTATATTGGGTACAAACTGCAATTGTGTTCGGTATTTACGTGGCTATCGAGATCGCATAATGCTCTTCCGTGTTCAGATTTTCTATGATGAATCAAGGATAGAAATCATAGTCGATCCGAGACGTAAGAGGATTGACACATCTTAGATGTTGGAGTAGGCCCACAATGGGGCCATTGAATGTTCTTTTGGGACCCACTCTAATGGGTTTGTGATTCGATGAAAATACATGACATTAGCTTTAGGTTTTGAACTGAAAGATTATTATTGCTCATCTCAGTAATCGATTTGAGACGAAGGAAGATTGACACATCTTATTAGCGAGATGTCGGAGTAGGCCCACAATGGGGCCGTTGAATGTTTTTTTTTTTGTGAGCCCCTTCAATAGGTCTGTGATTTGATAAAAATACATGACATTAGCTTTAGATTTTGAACCGAAAGATTATCATCTCGGTAATTGATCCGAGACGTAGGAAGGTTGACACATCTTAATAGCGAGATGTTGGAGTAGGCCGACAATGGGGCCATTGAATGTTCTTTTGGGATCCCCTTCAATGGGTAAATAATTCGATAAAAATCCATGACATTAACTTTAGATTTTGAACCAAAAGATTATTATTGCTCATCTCGGTAATCGGTCCGAAACGTAGGAGGATTGACTGAGATGTCGGAACAGGCCCACAATGGGGCCATTGAATGTTCTTTTGGGACCCACTCCAATGGGTTTATGGTTCAATAAAAATACATGACATTAGCTTTAGATTTTGAATCGAAAGATTATTATTACTCATATTGGTGACTAACCCGTAGGACTACTCTCCTATGTCATCCTTCAAGGACACTTTAGAACACAAAGCTAATTTAACCATTATTTTTATATCTTGCTATAAAATTCTACGCTCTTCACGGTCGTTTTAATTATAGAAGAAATAACAATATGTATTTTGATGTCTTTAGTTTGTCTGTTAATTTATTAATTTGAGAGTCAGATGATATCTGGGTGACATAATTTAGCCCGACAGCTTTCTATTTGTCTTTGTAGTATATAGAATTTAGAATTTTTGATCCAAAATTTTCAATTCACATCTTTTTTTCAATAAAATCTATTTTTTAATTATGACAGTGAAATTCTAGATTAGTTGATTTCAATTTTAGGATTTGAAGTTTGGAAAATATAAGAGTTTGTTTTAGAATTTCTTAAAAATATATATGCATGTGTAGGAGCTCCTCCAACAAAGGG